>PVJN01011505.1:0-53923 GCA_004026805.1 Lasiurus borealis
TGCCCCATGCAGCTTGCTGTTTAGTTGTTTGGTCTTCCCTCACTAACAACCCTGCTGGCCTGGTTGCCCCAAGCAGCCTGCTGTTCATTCGTTGGTCGTCCCTCGCTAACCCTCCTGCCAGCCTGGTTGTAGGCAGCCATCTTGTAAGGGTGTGATGGTCAATTTGCATATTACCTCTTTAATATACAGGATTGCTAGTTACTATGATTATAGATATTTATTTAAGGAGAAGTCTATTTCTGCTCTGCAGAGCTTACTGTCCATTACTATTGCTATTGGTCACACGGAACTATCTAAATTGAAATGAAAGTAATTAAAATTAATTTAAATAGAAATTTGCCAGCTGCACGTGGCTAGTGGCTACTGTACTGGACGCCAGAGAATGGGGGACATTTTACAGTTTTGTAGACCATTCCACGGTGAGTACAGCTATCGGGAATGCCTCTGTCTCGGTCCTGGTTTCAGGAGAGAGGGAATGAGAAGCACCAGGTCACAGAGATGTCCAGTTGACCTCGGTTTCACTGTAGGTGAGCTGTCTCTCCTAATGTACTTGGGAATATTTGGGATTCTTATACTAATATCCAACTCTAGGACTTCCAGGACTTGTATTAGCTTTGTTTCTTAATGCCTCAGCCAAAGGCAATGAGCACAACTGTGATACTGGTGCACATGTGCACACGGGAATCAGGAACTGCTGGGGCTGAGACCGGTTTGGCTCAGTGGATAGAATGTCAGCCTGCGGACTGAAAGGTCCCAGGTTCGATTCCAGTCGGGGGCATGTACCTTGGTTGCGGGCACATCCCCAGTGTGGGGCATGCAGGAGGCAGCTGATCGATGTCTCTCTCTCTCATTGATGTTTCTGACTTTCTCTCTCTCTCCCTTCCTCTCTGTAAAAAAATCAATAAAATATATATATTTAAAAAAAAATATTAACTCCTGGGCACAATTCCCTGGGATATACCCTGAGTGGCCAGATTATTATGATCTCTGAATGCATAATAATTTGCTGTCCTGGTTGCCCCCCACAGCCTGGTGAGGCTTGGTGCATGAATTCGTGCATGGGTAGGGCCTGGCCAGTTTGGCCAGGGGGAGGGGATAGGGGTGGTTGGCTGGCCTGCCTATGGGTCGAACACCTGGTCAAAGGGACAATTTGCACAATAGCCTTTTATTGTATAGGATAGACACTGAGTGGCCAGATTATTATGCGCTTAGAGATCATCATCATCTGGCCACTCAGTGCACATGTGTTTGGCTGGTACAACTCAGAATTTTTCAAATGACCTTTGCCTGAACTTTTAAAAAACGAACGCACATTTTAAAGGAAGCACATATTTTGGTTTATTTTTGCTTGTCCTTCCAGCTTTTGGTTTGAAGAGGACTGTGGGTATCTGAAAATCCTTTGGGGATTTTCAGATGAGGGTTAATAGGAGTTTTCCTGTCCGCCATAGGAAGCCAGGTTTAGGTCACAGGCAAATGATCACAAAATCCCCAATGTTGTAGGTTGCCTTCAAAGCTCAGATTCGCCAAGTTAGAGTGGGTGTCAGACTTGGCAAGCGACGTTTCATTCATGGACCTCGTCCATTAATGAGTCCTTTTCAAAGAGAAAGAGAAGTGTGGGGTGATTTACAGTAAAAGCATTTAACAGTGAGTTATTGTGCAAGCCGAGTGTCTGCCAGGGAGTCACAGAAGCCGGGCAAGTGGGCCACCGGCTGTCCTTGAGAGGCGCTGCGGTGAGCTGGTGAGACTGTAGGCTGATGCCAGCCCCCTTCAGGGCACAGTCTGAAGCCTTCCAGAACTCTGTAAAGCAGCACAACTATAGGGTCACTGCTAGCGCGTTGTTTCCCATGACCTTCTTACTCTGACTACCACTGAAGGCCTCCACTTGCTCAAAACCTGGCCAATCATCTGAGATATCCAGATATGAAGCTCTCAACCTGGTGCTAGAAGATGCTTGGCCAATACCTGATCCAAAAACTAGCAATAAAAATATATAATGAACAACATAAGCTGGCCTTGTTTCTGTTGAGAAATCAGCTGACAAAGGTATGGGTGCTCCCTTGTAGGTAACTAACTGGTTTTCTTTGCTGCTTTAATATTCTCTCTGTCTTTTGCTCTTGGCATTTTAATTATGATGTGTCTTGGTGTGGTCCTCTTGGATTCCTTTTGTTTGGGGTTCTCTGCGCTTCCTGGACTTATAAGTCTATTTCTTTCACCAGGTGGGAGAAGTTTTCTGCCATTATTTCTTCAAATAGGTTTTCAGTATCTTGTTCTCTCTCTTCTTCTGGCACCCCCATAATTCTGATGTCAGTACATTTGAAGTTGTCCCAGAGGCTCCTTACACTATCTTACAATTTTTGGATTCTTTTTTCTTTTTGCTTTTCTTGTTGGGTGTTTTTGCTTCTTTGTATTTCAAATCTTTGACTTGATTCTTGTGATCCTCTAGTCTGCTGTTGGATCTCTGTATATTATTTTTTATTTTAGTCAGTGAATGCTTAATTTCTAGTTGGTCCTTTTTTATATCCTCAAGGGTCTCACTACATTTATTGGCCTTTTCTAGAAAATTCTTGAAAAACCTTATAACCGTGGTTCTGAGCTCTCGATCCAGTTGTTTGCTTTCCTTTGTGACCTGTTTCTTTGTCTCTGCATTTTGGCTGCTTCCCTGAGTTGATAGAGTGGCTTTGTGTCCTAAATGTCCTATAGGGTCCTGTGGCTCAGCTCCTCAGTTACCTGAGGTGGACACTCTTGGTGCACCCCTTTGTAGGCTGTGTGCACAGTCTTGTTGTAGTTAAGCCTTGGTTGTTGTTGGTGTCACTGGGAGGAATTGACCTCCAGGCCAATAGGCTGTGAGGATTAGCTGTGTCTATGCTGGGAGAACTTCTGTGCTGGAGACACCCTTATGAGACGTGCAAAAGCCTCTGTGCTCACCTTGGATGGGGCCGAGTCTTAGGGTGGAGCAGAAAGCAATAGATTCCCATCAGCCCTGCCCTAAGAAGCCCCTGGGTCTCAGTGTCCCTCAGTAATCTCTGAAAGCACCTCTGAGAGAAAGCCACCCTCGGGTTCCACCCGTTGCCAGACAGTCCAGTTTCTCCTCGAATGAGTCTGGGTCCCCAGAGTCTCACCCAGAACTGGAGTTCAGAGCAGTTGGGAGCTTTTGTCTCCCTCCTGATTGAGAAAGCCAACCGCACACTCAGTTGCCAGCCCTCTCTGCGCACGCTCCTCTGTACTTCTGCCTTCTGCAGCTCCTCTGAGTCTCAGTGTGCTTTTCTCTTTCCTTCTAGTTGTAGAATTTCCACTCAGCCAGCCTTCCTGTGGCTCTGGATGGTGTCCGTTCTGTCGTTTAGCTGTAGTTTTGAAATTGCAAGGCAGCAGTTTGGGTGTTCACCTATGCCGCCATCTTGGTTTCTCTCTCAGATCTCTTTTTAACAGATGACACTGTGGCCTACTTTCCCCCTGATTTTGCTTGTAAAACGATAGTAAATGTTACTTGAATTATAGAAAATGAGACTCGGGACAGAGACCAGGTCTACCTGAGTCATCATCATGGGAAAACTCGGAGGACTGTGAGTGGTGGGCACGCCGGCGGGGATCTGGAGACTTAGCTCCCCGGGGCCTGCCTGTTAGCAGGCAGCTGGGTCTTAGGTCCTTTCTCCACGAGCCCGGCCACAGGCTGTGAAAGTATTTGCTGTTTCCATCTCCATCCCTGTTGCTCTCCCATAAAAACGTCACCTCCTGGCTGCCGATGAAGGTTCCTCCTGGTGCCATTGTGCATCCAACTTCAACCGAAAAACTAAAATTGCCCCACCCACTGACCGACCTACTGTAAGGCGCCAACGGGCTTCTGGGCCCCGTCCGCTCTCTCCTCCTCCCCTGGTGCGGATGTGTGTCAGAGGGAGCGGGTGCTTTCTTGATTTTCATGGGAGTCTGCACGCTGCGCTAGTTTTTCCCTTTCATTATAAATTCTCTTTCATAAGAATTGCAAATTCCAGGGCATGCATTTCAGGGAAGTTACTGCAGTTCATTTGAGGACAAAACCATTGGCCTTTGACCTCCTGTCGCCATTGCAAAATGCCAAAATGTCTCAGAAATGTATTGCCCTGTCAAGCCTTCTCCCTAATTACAGCTTCCTGTAAACGTCTTGAAGGCAACGCAGGCAAGTGGCAGTTATTGACGTGGTTATTGAATTACTTTATCATTCTCGGAGCCCGGGACAGGAGCGCTGCGATCATCAACATCCGGCGATAATGCAAAGTCAGAGCAATGGGTGCGATGGAGGAAGAGCCTTTCCCTGTGGCCGACGCTCCGCCTGACTCTCAGCTCCTAACTTATGAGACTGGGCCTCCGGGGAACCCAGCCCCCCAGAACTGGGAGCTCGGATCCAAGCACTCACATCGCTATGTAGCATTGTGCCCATCGCAGAGTACCGCCCTGGGACCCGGGAGAGCGGGCCCTGTCCCTGGGAGCAGCTCCCACGCTACATGCTCTAGGGTCTCCCTGGAGGGCCTGGGACCCCTGGGGCCAGCGGTGCCGGTAGGGCAGGCCCCTCAGCCGGAGCAGGGGCGTGGCTATGTTTGCTCACCGCCTAGTGCTCTGCCTGACCCTTGACCCAAGCCATGGCAGGACCGAGTGCTGGGCTGGCCCACTGAGCTAGACAGTTCCTGGCCTGCTTGGAGGTTTTGCCTCATTCCTTCTGGCCTCGGTTCTGCCAATCAATGATCTACTGTAAGGTTCACGGTCATCATCTCCAGGTAAGCACGCTTTTCCCTCTGCTGGCTTTTAAGATCATCTGCCTGGATGACTATCATGTTTTCAAGTGTAGATCTGTTTTCATTTAATCCCCTTGCTTCTTAGAGTCCCTTACACCTAGTCCTTCTGTGATTCTGGAAACGTCTCAATGACTAGTTCTTTAAAGATGGTCTTTCCACTACTCCCTCTTTTTCTTCTTCTTCTGCAAGAAATTCCGCTTTGTAAATCTGGAACATCTCAGTCTATCTAGCTTCTTTGCCGTGTTTTCTGATTCATCTTTGCCTTGTCATACTAGAATTCTTTAGTTCTCTGTTTTGCTCATTCATTTTTTGGGTTGTTTTGCCGGGAAATTTGCTATTGCACTTTCAAATTCATTGCTGTATTTTTCACTTCCAAGGTTTATAATTGGCATGTCTATTTATCATCTATCTACCTACCTACCTATCTACCTGTCTCTGATGTTACTTAATAAAACAATCTAGATTTGGAGTATACAGTTCTACCGTCCATCTGCCATCTGTCGATAGCATTGCATTTCTCCATATTTGCTGACAGAGCGTTCCCTTACTTTCATGCTTATTCTTTTTTAAAATATATATATATATTTTATTGATTTTTTTACAGAGAGGAAGGAAGAAGGTCAGAAACATGAATTTTTTATAGAGAGTCAGAAACATCGATGAGAGAGAGACATCGATCAGCCGCCTCCTGCACGCCCCCTACTGGGGTATGTGCCCACAACCAATGTACATGCCCTTGACCAGAATCGAACCCGGGATCTTTCAGTCCACAGGCCCACGCTCTATCCACTGAGCCACACCGGTTTCGGCTTTCATGCTTATTCTTATAAAAAACTGTCTTTCTAACCCACGTGGGCTTCTGCTCCTGCACCCTCACCCCGGGGCCACAGAGCTGTCAGAACGGGCTCCCGGGACTCCGGGGGAGTGCAGGCCCGGCACGGATTGTCCCGGCGCTGCGGTGACTCCGCTCTCAGACCCGATGGGTAAAAGCTGACACCGCCCAGAGGCCCTCTCTCGGGCCCTGCACCTCCTCCCCTCCACCACGCGCTCCTGCAAACTGCGGCTCGGGCTCACCCCGCACCCAGCTCTCGGGCCTCCTCTCTGCACCTGCCGCTCCCCACTTGGCCCGCGACGGCCTACTGCTCTCCCCAATCCTCCCGCGAATGCCTAACCACTCCCCACAGCCCGGCCACTCTCTGGGTGAGCTCCTCCAGGACCGCCTTTCCTCCCACATCCAGCTCCACGTCAAAGATGCTCGCGGACAGCCCCTCTCCCGAGGACCCAGCATGTACTGGGCAGGAACAGACCGGCTCTGCTCCCGGATGGACGTCCGTGCTCTCGGAGGAGACAGAGAGTGAACAAGTGGCCCCTGGACGAATGGGAACGTGCATCTGTGTGTAACTTTCGTCGAAGTCATGGTCGCAGAACCGTGCGAGCCTGCAGTTCGGGAGTGTAACCGCGGGGAGGGGATTTCCTGACATTCCCACCGAATTAAATATTTACTCCTTCCGCGCTGTGTACGTGGTTCCGTTATTCCAGTGAGAGGAATGAGTGTACATTTCTCTGTTTATACGTCTACTAGAGGCCTGATGCATGAAATTGTCAGGCCTAGCTTGGTCTGGAAGAGTGGTTCTCAACCTGTGGGTCGCGACCCCTTTGGGGGTCCAATGACCCTTTCACAGGGGGTCGCTTAAGACTATTGGAAAACACCTATTTCCCATGGTCCGAATCAACACACCGCTCCTCGGTGTAGCAAAGTGTAGCAATGTAGTTTACTGTTGTCCTATGAAGACTGTTGCCCATGCGACACCATGATTCAAGACAAAATTTCATCTATTTGTCATTAGAAATAAATATTTCACAATATATAATTACATATTGTTTTTGTAATGAATCCCTATGCTTTAATTATGTTCAGTTTGTAACAATGGAAATACATCCTGCCTATCAGATATTTACATGACAGTTCATAACAGTAGCAACATTACAGTGATGATGTAGTCATGGAAATAATTTTATGGGTGGGGGTCACCACCCCATGAGGAGCTGTCTTAAAGGGTCACGACCTTAGGAAGGTGGAGAACCACTGGTCTGGAAAGTCGTCTGGAAGGACGTTCGGCTGTACGATCTCATTAGCATGTGACGCTTTTCTGATTATAGATCTCCATCACGAAGCTGTGAGGTGCTTCCCGAATCTCTGTGTGGAGGAGATGATCTGGTGGAGGGTGGGAATATTTTAAATATTAAAAAAAAACAATGAACTATTTTTGGTCTGAGTTAAAATTTCACTGCAGTGGTGGATCATTATTTTTTTATTCCTATTTTATCCTTCCTCTAGAACAAGATGCTCAGTGTCTAGCTTCTTGCCTAAACAGTGCCATTCTCTAATGATGATCAGCTTCTTAGAATTCTTTCTTGTAGGTCACCGGAGATGCCAGCCGGGACTCGCTAGCTTTGAGCTCGGAAAATGAGGGAGCCGCCTTCACTGGTTCAATTATGAATTATTCCAAAGGTCAGCGCCTGAGAGCTCCAGCGACACTGGGGCCTTTCAGAGGCTGGAAAGGGCTGAACGTGGAGCATGTGTTTGAGGAAATAAATACTGTAACGAGGGGAGCAAAAATAGCGTCTGCTAGCATATCAGACATTTCTGGAATCAACAGGAAATGCTGGGGCGATGGGAAATGCGTGCCTGTGATGTTCTGATCTTGTGCATTTTAAAAGATGGTGATAGGAAAGAAGATTAAAAAACAAACACAAAAACAAGTAAATGAAAAAATATCGGGGCAGGAAGGATCAGAGAGGGACTCTGCCTAGCGACAAGTCCATTTCTTCCCATAAAACGAAGCCCGCTGAGCACAGCCCCTGAGGATGCAGGGCTATTTTCACGCCTCCTCGCCTCCCCCCCTCTTCCTCCTGGAAAACTAGGTCAGAGAGAGAAGTTGCGCTTTGGCCTTGCTTCCTGCTCCCTTCCCTCGCGTTCCTGTGCCAAGTGCTTCCCCAGGCAGCTGCGTCCCGGGCTGCACACCCGGAGCGGACAGACAGCAGGCAGCCGGACGGGAGGCATGCTTCGTGCTGACACGGCTGGCCACAGAGGCCTGGTCCGGGGATGGCCAGAGTTGTCCAGAAACCAAAGGAGAGACAGATCTCCCCGATCTTTGCATCTTCTTCTCCCTGGACGGCCTCAGAGCTCAATCATTATCTCCCCACGGAGGCGAATTGTTGTTATTCTCTGTGGGTGAGAGCAATCCTGGTGGATGTCACGTAGCATCTCGCGGTGGTGGTTCTGATGGGTGTTTCCTGGTGGTTAACGATGGTGAACATCATCGTATTGTGTGCTCAATGGCCACTGGTATACCTGGTTCAGAGGAATGTCTCTTTCAACCCTTTGCCCGTATTTACACTTTTAAAAATCTTATTATTGTTGAGCTGTAAGAATTTTGAATAGAACATACACTGAGTGGCCAGATTATTATGATCTCCGAATGCATAATAATCTGGCTAGCAGTATAAATATTTATATTAGAGACCTGGTGCATGAGTTTATGCATGGGAGGGGTCCGGCCAGCCTGGCCAGGGGCGGGAGGGGGGGACATGGGTGGTTGGCTGGCCTGCCTGCTGGTTGAACTTCTGGTCAAGAGAACAATTTGCATATTAGCCTTTTATTCTATAGCATATACAATGAGTGGCCAGATTATTATGCTTTCAGAGATCATAATAATCTGGCCACTCTGTATATTCAGGATAATAGACCTTATCATATAAATGATTTGCAATTATTTTTCCCATTTGATGAGTTGTCTTTTCACTTTTTTGAAAATATCGTTAGAAGTGCAAACCTTCGCCGTTTTGATGAAGAACAGTGTTTGTTTTTTCAAAATTTTATTTGCCTTTGGTAGTTGGGCTTTAAGTGGCATTTCTAAGAAAATGCTAACCCAAGGTCATGTAATTTACAACTATGCTTTATTCTAAGAGTTTTATTATTTTAAATCTTATATTTGGGTCTCTGATCTGTTTGGAGTTTATTTCTGTGAGTCAGAACTCAAGTTCATTCTTTCAAATACGGATATCCAATCCTCCCAGCACTATTTGTTGAAAAGACTATTCCTTCCCCATTCAACCTGCACTTTTGTGAAAAATCAATTGTCCATAGATGAATGGGTTCTTTTTGAACTCTCTATCCCGTTTCATTGGTCTATATGTCTGTCCTAGTTCGCTTTGATTACTGTAGTTTTGTAGTAAATTAAAAAATCAGGACATTTCTCACAAGTCCTCCACTTGGGTTCTTTTTCAAGATTGGTTCAGCTATCCAAGATCCCTTGTCTTTTCACATTAATTTTAGGATCAGCCTGCTCATTTATGTAAAAATAAAAGCAGTTGAATTTTGGTACAAATTCTTGCATTTGTAGGGCAATTTGAAAAATATTGCCATTTGAACAATAAGGAGCCTTCCAATTCATCAACAGAGGATGTCTTTCCATTTTTTTAGACCTTCTTTAATTACTTTCAACAGTGTTTCGTGGTTTCTCTCAATTCTTCAGTACCACAGCCCAGATGGCGACCTCAGAGCTGCCGCTGTCGTCCCGGGGTTGGGTGCAGTAATGAGTTTTGGGGTCTAGAAGTAGAGGTGGAAGCAGTGCAGCCATTGAGGGGTTGATCAGAGGAATGATAAAAAAAAAAAAGAAGAAGAAAAAGGAAGAAAGAAAATTTCAGGAAAAAAACAAGAGATAGGAAAAGAAATTCCATTTATGGTGAATAGAACTTAACTAGTTCATGAACCAGTAACACATGGCAAGGTCAAGCACTTGAAAGTAACCCAGTTTTTTGAACCAATGACCTCTTTTTTTCTTTCTTTCTTTCTTTCTCCCTTCCTTCCTTCCTTCCTTCCTTCCTTCCTTCCTTCCTTTCTTTCTTTCTTTCTTTCTTTCTTTCTTTCTTTCTTTCTTTCTTTTTTACAAAATCACGCTTGAAAATTAAAGTCCAGGATGACCTCCACCATTCCTCAAATAACTGATAAACCTGTTGCACCCAGGACCGTGGTAGAGTCTTGTGGGTGCTAGAGTCTTTTGAAGACTATCACTACGCTATTAAAAGAAGGGAGATGCAATTTCAATGCAATAAAGGTGCTTTTTGGCAGTGGAAAATTGGTGTGGTGACAATTTACTGCAATATTAATGAACGGTTGGTTGTAGAGGTACATTTTCCTTCCAAGTCCCCAGAGAGTAGGTCGTCTCTCTCTTCTTTTTCTGAGGGAAGACTTTTGTTTCTTCATCGGACAAGCTTTCCCGCAGGCAGACTCTCTTCCTAGCTTTGGAATGTTTATATGTTAATGATATTAAAGGTTGCTGGCGGTGGAGAGGCAGAAAGGAATACTAGAAGGACTCAAGGTAACAAGTGACCCTGGACTAGGGAATGAATTTATACCCGAGTTTTTTTTTTGGGGGGGTGGGGTGGGGACGGAGGGCAAGGAGGATGTAGGACCCAGGATCTGCTTCCTGAAAGTGACACAGGGAATTGGCTAAGTCCTCTCTGATCATTCTTTTTATTACTCTGGCTGTGGAAGCTCCCTCATCTGCCCGCACCTCACCCACAGAGCGCCCAGCGAGGACAGAGCCGGACCCCGCACCTCCGCACAGGCTCCGGGCCAGCCGCTCCACCTGCTGAGCTCTGGCACCCTCTCACGGACCCTTCGGTGCCTTGGGTTTCTTTGTTTTTCTTTTCTCCAGTTGCCGTTGAGAGCGTGTAGTGTGTAGCGGTTGGACAATCAGATGCTTTTACCAGTTGTCCTCCTGGTATTTCCTGTGCCCACTTGGCAGCGTCCACAGTTATCACCGTGTTATTGACTCTGTTCCCGATGGCGGACTTCACATCTCGTGACTGTCCCGTAGCTGCCAGTCTGTATTTCCCCATCCCTCCACCTTTCCCCCCAAGCGCCCCAGCTCCCTGCCCTCTGCAGCCGCCAGTCCGTCCTTTCTGCTTGTTTGTTCATGCTGCCCTGTAAGTGGCACAGGTCAGCGGAGACACGTGGCACTTGTCTCTCTCTGTTGACTCACTGCACTAAGCATACCAGCCGCCTCTGGGCCCAGCTATCCTGCTGCGAGTGCCTTGCTTTTCCGTGTTGTTCCACGCATCAGCCGTGAGACCCTCTCAGAGGCTGTGCCTCCGCCGTGTGAGTTGGATTCTGTGCTGCTGGACTCTCCTCCTTTCCCCACTGACCCCATTCAGAATTCCGCATTTTTCCGGCGGGGAGCGCTTTCGTCCCGTTGACAGACACCCACGTTACTGGTTTTGTCCCCAGGTCTGACAGCACAGGCAGGGCGGACCCCAGCCTGCCGGCTCACAACCAGGCATATTTCTTTGCCCGGTCACCCACCCTACGGCATGGCCTGTTTATTTCTGAGGAAAATTGGGGAATTTATAACAAAACATACAAAAGCCCTAGAACTTACTACTAGGGCCAGAAAGGGAGGATTAGGATTCTAGAAAACACAGCCAAGAGAAACAATTTCTCGGCTATAGATTGGCTTGTGTCCCCCAAATGCCTACGTCCTTCTTCAACTCAGAAGGTGACCTGATTTGGAAAGAGGGTTCTGACAGATGGAATGCATTCAGATGAGTCTTTCTGGGGGAGAACAGGCCCCCTCCCCCAGTACACCGGGTGTCCTTTCAGAAAGGGGACATTTGGACATGGACACTCCGGTAGGGAGAAAGCCATGTGCGGTGACGGCAGACTGTGAGGCAAGGAGTGCCAGCGATGCCAGCGGCCCCCGGAGGCTGGGGGAGGAGCCTGGGCCAGGATTCCTCGCAGAAGGAATGAGCTTTGAGGACCCTTTTTGTGGGAACCTCTTCTCACGTCCCGCGTGGTTCAGGGTTCTTGGCTCAGGGTTTGGGTTCTAGAGGAGGCCACACGCAAATGAAAAGAAGGACTAGAAAAGCATTAATTTGGCGATATTGGGGGGCCAGGCAGTGCAGTGGTTCTCGACCTGTGGGTCGAGACCCCTTTGGGGGTCAAAGGACACTTTCACAGGGGTCACCTAAGACCATCAGAAAACACAGGTATTTACATTATAATTCATAACAATAGCAAAATTACAGTTATGAAGTATGGTTGGGGGTCACCACCCCATGAGGAACTGTATGCAAGGGTCTCGGCCTTAGGAAGGTTGAGAACCACTGATCTAGTGGAAAAACTACCCTCTTACTTTGGCCTTTCCATCCCTTTTATTCAGGTTTGGGAGACACCCTTTGCCCTGAAGCAGGCCATTCCAGTAACAGGCGGATTATCTTATCAGTCAGGATTTACATGATGATTTGATGGGGAAGTTCATTGTCTCCAGTAGATAGGGGGCGGCTGGCTTTGACCTTCCAGAGCTTCAAGGTTGACCAGCCTTCCGGGTTCCTCATCCACTTTCTATGATTGAGACAATTAGTGGTTTCCAGCACCTTTTGTCCCAGCCCTCAGCCTCCACACTCTGAGACAAAGCCGCTCTGTTGTTTAGTGGATCTTGTGATACTTGGTCCTGGCAGCCCTACCTGGTCTTAAACTTAAATTGGCATTCCTTTTGTTTTTATAAAGATACGTTTGTTGACTTTTTAAAAAAATCCTCATCCCATGATATTTTTCCATTGATTTTTTTTTTTTCAGAGTAGAAGAGAGAGGGAAAGACAGAAATATCAATGTGAGAGAAACACATCCATTGGTTGCCTCCTGCACTTGCCCTGGGGCCGGGGAGGAGCCTGCAATGGAGGTGCCCTTGACTGGAATCAAACCTGGGCCGCTTAGGTCCACATGTTGACGCTCTCTCTACTGAGCCCAAACGGCTAGGCCTACACCGATACTCCTACTTCGATGGAAGACTTTGTCAAAATTGTGTGGAATTTGATTGACCGTGTCATCGACGACAGAGACTTTTATACATCTTCTTGGCCATGCAGATTGGATGATGAATCCTTGCTTATTTCTCTCTACTTTAAAGTATCAACCAGTTCAACACAAATGGAGTAAGAATTGCCCTCTTGGTGCATAAGCTCCACCCCATCCGTATACAATGTGCAAATTCAATGCACAGATATACCACGCCGCGTTTCTGTTACTCTCATTTCCCTTCACTCGTGGTTTGACCCTGACTTCACCCCGATTTCCATTCCTTGTACGGGCAACGATTGGCCTGACTCCCAGTTACATGTGGTCTTTTGCTAGTTGAGTCTTCCTTGAGCTTCTTTCCTCCCTCCCTCCAGCCCCTCCACTTACATCAGCGACAGTTTATTAGCTCCCCTTTCTATAATCTCCATCCATGTTCTTCTCAACAGCCGTCTCAGAGGCGCCCATGCTAGCCGGGCACCGCGCTGGGTCCTGGGCACACAGCGGTGAACAGGCTGAAGCTTGGCTTTAAGGACACACCCATCCAGACACGACCAGCAGATCCTAGGTGCCCGGCTGGCATCCGTGGGTGCGTGGAATTATGGAATCAAGATTCCTTCCAGTCCCATATCCCCAACACTACTAAGCGTAAAGGTCACTTCTTTTTGTTGTTACTTATTTTTTGTTTTGTTTTAGTTGTTTATCCAAGTAACAAATGCACGTGATTTAAGCAATCATGCCAAGCTAAAGGTTTGTTGTTGAAATGCTGTTCCTTCTCCTAGCTTACTCTACCCCATGTTCCAGAGGCAACAACTTCCTTTTTTAAATATCTTTTATTTGATTGATTAAGGTATTACCTATGTGTCTTTATCTCCCTATTGCCCCAAACTCCCTCCCCCCCACACACACTCCTACCCTTACCCCCCTGTGGTCTGTGTCCATGGATGAGGCTTATAAGCATGCAAACAAGTCAGAGGCAACCACTTTCAACGCTTACAACTTGGCCTCCTGCTGTTTTCTCCATATTTAGAAATACTCCTCCCAACTGATCGTTCTCGAAGTGTCCATTTCAAGTTTTATTTATGGACTTCCTCTTGCAGTCGTTGAATATTTCCTCCTCCCTTGCTGTCACTACACCCCCGGTTCCTTGTCCCCAGCCTCCCATTGCAGTCCTCCCACACGTTTCGGCTACACAGGCATGCCGACACTGCGATGGTTTTGTAAATAATAACCATTGCTGCTCCAAGTTCCTTTCTCGGATGCCGCTTTTCCTGGGATTAATGCTTGCCTCGTGCACCCACTTGGAATGCCCTTCATTTCAGCCTGGGCCTCCCCGTCCCTCGCCTGCCCTGGGTGCTGGTCGCACCACTCCCACATGCCTCGCAGCGTGTTCTGCGCAGTGCAGTGACTCACTCTCCTGGGCCTTCACCCAGGCAGGTCCTTCCTTCCTCCCTCTGCTCCGCTCAGTCGGTCACCAGGCCCGCACCTCCTCAGAGGCGCCGATACTGCTTCCCTGACGTTGTGCTTTTAAGGAGATTTGAGAGGAAAAGGACACTCACTTGAACGTTCAGAAGGTCAAAATTCTTCTCGTAATGAATCAGATGTTTATTGGTGTAGACTCAGGGCTAACAGGCATCTCTTACTCCCCAGGACACCCCCGCAGCGGGCTCATTCCATCTCATCTCCAGCATCCTACCTAATAAAAAGGTAATACGCTAATTGACTGCCCATCCTCAAAGATGGTGGCACCCACGGTCACATGATGGTGGCAACTAGTCCCTTCAGCCCCCCAGTTGCCCAGGGCTGGCCCCGAGGTGCAGGCCAGCCTCTAATGGCAGCTTCCCAGCCTGCCAGGGCCTCCTGAGGCTCAGGTCACCAGGGTCAGCTGAAGCTTACGCTGCCGGCAGTGGCAGCAGCAGAGGCGAGATGGGGGCGTCACCTTTCCCTGATTCTTGGGTTGCCTCCCACCCCTGAGAGCTCCTGGACTGTGAGAGAGGCAGGCTGGGATGAGGGACCCCCCACCTCCAGTGCATGAATTTTCATGCACCGGGCCTCTATTCTGATATCATATCCGATTTCCTTTCTTCGTCTCCTTACTGCCTCCCAACCTTCCACTCTACCGGTGGCCCTTAAATCGAGGGAAAGATGCAAATGCTACAATGGGCCTCGTGCGTAAAGATGCTCACAGACATGAGTTGTGGCCACTGTAGCAGAAAATTAGAGACTCAGTCATCCAGGGGGTAATGACTCCCCTGACTCTGGGACGTCCATGGCAAGTGACACCTTCTGCAAACGGAAGGAGCTGCCCTACTTCTCTGAGGGAGAGAAAGGCTCCCCAAGTCCAGAGGGCGACCTGCCCTGGACTTCATTTATGACCTCCCTTCGTTCTTCCCCGAGATCCAGAACCCACACATCGATGGGTCTGAATCACGGAATGAGATGCCAGCTCTGGTCCAGGGGTTACAAGGTCAGAGAGACGGAGCCTCACTAAATGGGGAATCTTTAGCAGCATGCGAACCTACTGAGTAGGAATGACAGCCTTCAGTAACCGATATTCCCGGCGGCTTCCCTTCGATCTCATTGATCACTCGGCGTGTCTGTCACCGGCCATGAATTCCGGTAAGTAAATGAGCCGTCACGCAGAGAGGTAACCTTAACATGGGTGAGTGCTAGCTGATAGATTAATTACCAGTGAGAGAAGAAGTGCCCACCAAGACCAGCAGGTCCCTGCTCAGGCTCTTTGGAGACAGCTAGCCTCCACGGGGCCAAGGGCTGGATCGCTCTGACCCTAGGGTGGGGCTTGGCACGTTTTATTCCGAAGAGCCACCCACGTCTGCCACTGACTCCACTGACCCGGCGCAGGTGGGAGGGAGCCAGCCTCGAGTGGTCGCCCTCTGGCCACTTCGATTCCATCCACCTTCCCAGAGGGCAGCTTCCACCTTCTAGAACAGCTGTTCTCAACCTGTGGGTCGCCACCCCTTTGGGGGTCAAACGACCCTTTCACAGGGGTCGCCTACGACCATCGGAAAACACAGGTATTTACATTATAACTCATAACAATAGCAAAATTACAGTGATGAAGTATGGTTGGGGGTCACCACCACATGAGGAACTGTATTGAAGGGTCGAGGCATTAGAAAGGTTGAGAACCACTGCTCTAGAAGTTGCCCCGCCTCATGGAGTGGCAAGGACTGATGTCAACAACAAATACATCTTATCCGAGAACAAAAGCATACATGTCAAATGCGGGTGCCGCACTGGGCAAGGCAGACGTAGCAGGATCTTACACGTCTGGTTTAACACAGAATCCCCAGTGTCACACAACGCACATTTGCTAATTGGCAACAGGCCTGTGCCATGTGATAGGACGTACAGCTGGCAGAAGAAACCACAAAACGAGCAATCCTGACGAACTATCGTGAGCACGAACAGGCGTCGCTTAGATGCCCGAGTGCAGAGGGACGTGGGGGCTTTCCGGGGCGGCACCCACGCCAGACGTGGGGAGTCAGTCCGTCAGGAGCTCCTGGAAGAGGTGAGGTGCGAGTGAGAACCGGAAGAGCTGGCTGTGTGGGAATGGGGGCGGGGGAGGGGAACATGGCAGCCGGGAATGTTCCAGAAAGAGCATGAACCAAGGCTTGGAGAAGTGACAGAATGGGGAAAAAATGTGACTGTGACTGCACAGTAGGGTGAGTGGCGTGGCTAAAAATAGAGAGGATGAGGCAAGGAGTAAGAGCCATAAAAATGCACTGGGGAGAGGGTGGGTTTTAAGCGCCCACGAAGGGGTGTTTAACCCGCGAGGGACAGACCCTCCTCGCCGGTCAGCCGGACCGGTGTTCCCCGGAGGACGCGGATTCCTGAGCTTCCGTGGGAAGAAGGCTGGGGGCAGACCCGGTCCCTTCCCTTGGCCACGGGCCAGCGGATATTTCCGAGTTATTGGCAAACTGAACGCCGCAACTCCCACACGCACCAAAATAGCTTCTTGGATCGAATCGGGCCTCTTCTTAATTACGCCCCAGATTCTGTGTCTCACGGACACCTGGGGCTCGTTAAGGTGGACTCCACTTCCCACGGCGGCCGGAAGTCAGTCAGGGCGCGTTGAGGGGCTGCTCCAGCCCCAAACATCGCTCTCTCCCGCTGTCTCCCCCAAACATCGCTCTGTCCCGCTGTCTCCCCCAGACGGAGGGACAGCATTTCCTGGTCGTCTGCGGTGGAAGCACGTGTTTCAGCAGTCCGTGTGGACTAGATGCAATCCTCAATCAATAAAATGTATTTAAAAATAAAAGAGTGTCAAACCCCGTGACTTCAGCTGCCACCGCCTCCCAGCAGCTCCCGCACAGTGTCTGTCCCCAAGGTCCTGGCTCCTAAACACTCATTTCCTGAGGCCGGGGCTGGGGGAGCTGGGGACAGGGGTGCCGGGCGGACTTCTTTCCTCGCTCACGCTGGGTGCGCTTTGTCCCTCTGTGGCACACAGGCCGCTCCTGCAGAAGGCAGCTTCGCTCGGGCAGTCCTATGCCCCGGCCCACACAGCTCGCGGGAGCCACGGCGGAGGGTGAGGTGGCCCTGGGGGTGGGCATCCGTGAGCTGGGCACGGACTGCAGGGCAGGCAGGGATTGTCAGGGAAGGGACCACAGCACACGCACAGAGAAATGTCTTTTTTTTCTTTTTTAAAATATATTTTATTGATTTTTTTACAGAGAGGAAGGGTGAGGGATAGAGAGAAACATCAGTAAGAGAGAGACATCGATCAGCTGCCTCCTGCATGCCCCCCACTGGGGATGTGCCCGCCACCAAGTACATGTCCTTGACAGGAACCGAACCTGGGATCCCTCAGTCCGCAGGCCGGCACTCTATCTACTGAGCCACACGGGTTTTGGCAGAGATGTGTCTGTGATTAGAACAGCGGTGGTGCCCGGCTCCCTGGCTGGCTGCCGGTCCTAACCTTTCATAGTTTGAAAGACGTCCTTCTTCAGGCTCGTGGCGGCCAGGGAGAAATATATCTGAGAACGCACCACCCGCACAGAGACGTTTGACTTCTGATCAAAACTGCCAACAGACATGTGGTTTAAAAACCTCCTTAAGTCGGTTGCATAATTAACCTTCCTGTCTTCTGACCAATTTGGTATTTTTTTTTCCCCTCTCAGAACAGATCAAGCCATGAAGCCGGTCTCTGTTTGAAAAGAACGCCCCTCGCTTTATACTCATGCACAGCCTCCCATTTTGGGAGCTGAATTCCAGTTTCTTCATTGTCCACCGGTTACCGGACTAGAGGGCCCGTTGGCCGTGCGACCGCAGCCCGTGTCAGGCCACACAGGAGTCTGCAGCTGGGACAGGCAGCGGTCACCAGCCAAGGAAACGGCACCAGGCGGAGACGCAGGGGAGCCGGTGCTCCGAGGCCTGGCTCCGAGGCCTGGCCCCCACGGCTGCCCGGGATGGAGCCCGTTGGGGGGAAGATCACTAATCTTGGGAGCCAGGGACTGGGGTCTGGGCTCTCCTGATGGCCGGGGCTGGTGGAGGGGGGAAGGGGTCGTTTTATGGGGCCCTGACGTCAGCTGTGGTCTCGAGCTGCTTGGTTCCCTGAGGGTGTGGCTCTTGAGGTCCTTGGCGTTCATGGGCTGGGGGCCGAACACTCCCAGGGCAAGATGCCGGCTCTGCTTCTGAGGTCAGCAGGCCTGCGGCGCGGTTCCTGAGACGGTTCACTGCTGACCAGTCCATGACTAAGACAGGGAGTGGCCGGGGACGGGCAGACAGGAGGAAGGGTCACGTGACAGAAGTGGAGTTTCTGTTCCATTGCAAACAATCCCCCCAAGGGTACGTCCATTTTCCTGGAAGCCACTTCTTCGTGGGCCTCTGCTTTCGTGCCTAGCAGCTCAGCAGTGAGAAGTTTACCCGGGAAACATTGGGGAAGGGGCGTCATGGATCAGCTGCCTCCTGCAGGCCCCACACTGGGGATCGAGCCCGCAACCCGGGCCTGTTCCCTGAACGGGAATGGAACCGTGGCCTCCTGGCTCTTGGGTCGGGGCTCACCCGCTGAGCCACACCGGCCAGGCTCACAGACCTTCCCTGGCGCCTTCCATCCAGAGTTTAGGCCAGGGGCTTAGGGATGGGCAGGGGTGTTGTGGGCCGGGCGACAGTCTGCTGGGAGTCAGCCTCCTGGAGAATCTGAAAGCAGGCCGAGGGAGTGAAGCCGAGTTCCCGCTGAGGATGGGACAGGCATTGAAAACAAAACGCTTGGACCAGGGGAGCCACAGTGATGGGGGCGGATGGAATCGGCCTCAAAAATAGGAGGCTGGCCCACACCGGTTTGGCTCAGTGGATAGAGCATCGGCTTGCAGACTGAGGGGTCCCAGGTTCGATTCCGGTCGGGGGCATGTACCTTGCTTGTGGGCACATCTCCACTGTGGAGCGTGCAGGAGGCGGTTGATCGATGTCTCTCTCTCATCAATGTTTCTGACTTTCTATCTCTCTCCATTTCTCTCTGTGGAAAATCAATAAAAAATATTAAAAACAAACAAAACAAAACAAACAGGAGGCTGCAGCTGAGCCAGAGGACCCAGAGGAGAGGTGAAGACCAGAGGTCAAGGCCAGGTCACAGTTGGAAGAGTCAGCAGGGGAATGGCAGCCGACACGCGCCAACAGATAAGAGAGCGCTGAGCAAGGCCACTCTCTCAGCAGGAAATCTCCTTCTCGCAGAAGCAGGAAACGGACGAGGTCATTCCCAGAGCGAGTGCCCCTGGCCTCGGGGGTGAGGTCAATGTCACCCTCAACGAATTCCCGCCAGGCAGATCCTAAGCGGGGGCGAGGGGTGGGTAGGGCCCAGGTGCCCAACGGAGTCAGCCACTTGGAAGGCACGTATTGGACTCTGTCATTCTATTTCCTAAGAAAAAATGGTCATGGGTAGGTGGGCATCATGTGATAGAGTGTGACCATGGGATACACATGTTTAACACCAGGACTCTCTCTCATACCCAGGCCCAACCGTTGCCGTGGTTACTCCAGACTGGAGACTGAGAAGTGACTTCATGCAGCTACAGGAACGGCATGCGGGCAGGGTTGATAGCAGCTTCTAATGGGGCGCTTCTCCAGGTGAGGGGGAGGGCCCGCTGGTCTGAATCACCTGAGATGCTGGTGAAAGGTGGGGGCCCCGGCTCCCGGCTGGCGTGGCTCGGTGGTTGAGCATTGACCTCTGAACCAGGAGGTCATGGTGTGATTCCCAGTCGGGGCCCAGGCCGGGGTTGTGGGCTTGATCCAGGACAACACCCGCACCTGGCTTACCACGTCCCGTCCTCGTTCTCATCCTGCTGCCGGGGTAGCCGGCCGGTCCTCCACGGGGCCGCTGAAGGTCATCGAGTTCTTCACGTCCACGTTGAAGGACATGCAGAGGTGGAGAACCACTGTGGGAGGGAACACAGGCGGGTGACACGGGGTCAGCTGGGATCCCCTCGTTTGGAGTCCTGGAAGGGCTCTTATGAAGAAGAGCCACGGCGCTCAAGATGGAGGGCGCCAGGGAAGGTCTGTGAGCCCGGCTGGCGTGGCTCAGCGGGTGAGCACCGACCCAAGAGCCAGGAGGCCACGGTTCCATTCCCGGTCAGGGCACAGGCCCGGGTTGCGGGCTCGATCTCCAGTGTGGGGCCTGCAGGAGGCAGCTGATCCATGCTGCTCTCTCATCATGGATGTTTCTCTCTCTCTTTCCCTTCCTCTCTGACATTGATAAAGAACATATGTACTTCATAAAGGGGGGGCCCTGGGCCTCATTTTCAGGCACTGATGTCGCATCCTTGGGGGGGGAGGGATCCCGGAACCACAGCCCCCACCGCTGCCCAGGCGGCCACGGCCTCCATCTGCCAGGGATGGGATCTGGGGGTTCTGTTCGCTGTTCCCACAAATACAGGGGCGGTGCCTCGTTGCCTTGACCATCCAGGTCCGGGGAAAGAGCGGACTTCCTGGTTCTTATCTTATCTTCAGCGAACAATGAGGCCGGTTGGCTCCCTAAGGCCGGGAATCTGGGGTGTGCTCCGCTGGGGGTGCAGTTTCAAGAGGTTATTTTGCTGTGCCCTTATTTTCATCCTTGCTTAGGGGTTGCCTCTCTATGGGTGCTTCCCTTTGACTGTGGCACACACTTCCAGGTGCAGGGCCTTTTATGCTCTTATTTCTGTTTCCCTTCCACTCAGCACCCCTGCAATTGCACTGTCAGTTGAGGAATCAGTGTATTTTTTATTTATTTTATTTTTTTATATATATATTTTTTATTGATTTTTCTACAGAGAGGAAGGGAGAGGGATAGAAAGTTAGAAACATCGATGAGAGAGAGACATCAATCAGCTGCCTCCTGCACGCCCCCCAACAGGGATGTGCCCGCAACCAAGGTATAGGCCCTTGACCGGAATCAAACCTGGGGCCTTTCAGTCCGCAGACCGACGCTCTATCCACTGAACCACCCCGGTTTTGGCAGGAATCGGTGTATTTAATTTTTAATTTTTTCCTGGGTGTTTCTCACCCCCTCCTCTTCTTCCGAGCGTTCTTTGGCGGTTTGGAGGCTTAAACCAAACCAAACAGAAACCACTGGAAACTGTAAGCGCGGGGAAGTGTTTCTCCTGCAGAGAAACACTTGAAACCAGCGTGAATCCTCCTCCAGCCAGCGCCGCTCCTGTCCAGCGTGTCCTGGCGCGGAAGAGGGGGGCCCTGGCGCTGTTCCTGCTAGGAGAGGAGGTAAGGGGGGCAACCCTGTCCCCCGTGGCCTGTGGCTCCGGCTTCTGACTCTGCCCATGCCGGTTTTCCCGCACTTTCTCTCGTCTCGCCCCGGATTCGGAACAGAACCTCCCGGTGCCTGCGGCTCTTCCCAGGACGGGAGAACAATCTCCTCTTGGACTTTTCCTTTTTAGCAAATGATCTTATCGCCTGTGCCCAGAATTTTCCATGACTTCAGGAGATGGGAGGAGAGGGAGCGGAGGGTAGGAAGGAATTCTGGGCCACTGGTTTTCTAAACACTTGGTAGCGCAGGCCCATAAAAGCAGTTAATAATTTTACAGCCGGAGCGCCGCTATGCCAGGCATTTCCGTGGGGAAGCACAGTGTGGAAGTCTGGACGGAACCCTCGCGTTTACCCTTCCTGGGCGCGGATTCCCACCGGGTCTGTGATGAAAGGGGGTAATCACAGACAGATAATTAAGCTGAATGAAGAATTCTGGAACCTCACTGTACTCAGTAGTTTCAAGCTTCTCCCACTCATTTTTCTCACAAGCGTGGTTTACAAGCAGATCTGATTTCCTCTCTCTCTTTCCCCCTCCAGGTTAGCTCATTCCCTCTGAGAACCCCGGGGTCTGGGTGCTTCCTGGATGGTGATGATGCTGGTCTCAGAAACCGCTGTCTGGGAGAGGTTCGGGTGTACTGCTCAGTCCGTTATCTAGAAGAGAGGTCCAGGTTCGCTTCCGGCTAGGTCTGACCACATCATGGAACGGGTACCCCCTCCCCTGGGTACTGACCTTGAAGCCACTTCACAACCGACATTCCCTTCCGCTTAGACCTCGCTCCGCTGGCTAAACCGTGCTCTCTCCCCTCAGGACCCGCCCAGAGAATTCTCCGCCCAGAAGAAGCCGCCTCGAGTCCTCTAAGATCTCTTGACTCCCTGCCCCAGGGGGCTGGTGCCATTTTGTGGTTCAGCCCACCTGGTTTTCCAAATGACCTAATAAATTCATAATTCTTCTCCCCTTTGGGTTCCTCCTTCCTCGACCCTAACACTTCCCATGACAGAAGTCAAAACACGGTGATGCTGAAATTAGGACCGGGGTCTGTGTGACCGGCCTCTCACTCTTGGCCTGGATTTGGGGAGTCAAGATGGTATGCAGATTCTTTTTTTTAATTTTTTTTATTGACTTGTTACTGAAAGGAAGGGAGAGGGATAGAGAGTTAGAAACATTGATGAGAGAGAAACATTGATCAGCTGCCTCCTGTATGCCCCCTACTGAGGATGTGCCCACAACCAAGGTACCTGCCCTTGATCTGAATCAAACCTGGGACCCTTGAGTCTGCAGTCCAATGCTCTATCCACTGAGCCACACCGGTTTTGGCGGTATGCAGATTCTATAAGCAGGAGATTCAGGACAGAAAAGAAGAGACAAATGGCAGGTCATCTTGTGTGTGGCAGTGAGTGGCGGTGACCCTTGCTGCCTGGGAGTGGATCCTAAGTTGCCCACTAATGAATGACGTGGCCACAAGCCAATCACTAGTGTCTGTGCTCTGGGTCCTCCACCAATCAAAGGAGCAGCATGTCATAGGTTGCTGGTTCTTAGCCTGTGCTGGGCTCCCTCACCCAGAATGGCGGCACTACCCAGCTTCCTCTTAGAGCTGCTGTGAGGACTGAATGATCCTACCTAATGAAAGACTAACATGCAAATTGGCTGTCACTGCAAGACACAAGATGCTCCCTCATGTGGTCAAAGATGGCTGCCCCCATGTGCACACAAGATGGCCGCCACAAGATGGCCTGCAGGTGAGGGCAGTTGTGGGGAGTTGGGGGAGACCAGTCCAGGAAGGTAGGGCAGTTCAGGGGGTGGGGGCCCAGGTCTACAGGGGAGGGCAGTTGGGAGTGACAAGGCCAGCAGAAGAGGGTAGTTGGGGGAGACCAAACCAGCAAGAGAGGGCAGTTGGGGAGGGTCCCAGGTCTGCAGGGGAGGCCAGTTAGGGGAGACCAGGTCTATAGGGGAGGGCAGTTGTGGGCAATCAGGCCAGCAGGAAGGGCAGTTTGGGGAGACCAGGTCAGCAGGGGAGGGCAATTGGGGGGGGGGCAGGCCTGCAGAGGAGGACAGTTAGTGGTGATTATACTGGCAGAGGAGGGTAGTTACGGGTGACCAGGCTGACAGGGGAGGCAGTTAGAGGTGACCAGGCTGACAGGGGAGGGCTATTAGGGGCAATCGGGCTAGGCAGTGAGCAATTAGGCATCAATCAGGCTGGCAGGGGAGTGGTTAGGGGGTGATTAGGCTGGCAGGCAGAAGCAGTTAGGGGCAATCAGGAAGGCAGGCAGGCGAGCAGTTGGGAGCCAGCAGTCCTGGATTGTGAGAGGGATGTCTGACCACATGGTTAGGCCCAATCCACTGGAGCCTAAATGGGCAGTTGGACATCCCTCAAGGGGTCCCAGATTGGAGAGGGTGCAGGCTGGGCTGAGGGACAGCCCTCCCCCCAATATGTGGCCACAGCTCCGTGATGTAGAGATTACTTGGCTGGTTTTGAGTAACCAAGGCTAAGATGATTAACGAGTTTGTCTACAGTCAACAGGTTTGTCTGGAGCCACCTTTGACCTCAGAGTCAGGACTCCTTCAATGTTTCTCAGTGTCATTGGAACAAACCCGGCCAGGGCACACGCCCGAAGCAGAAGTACGTGGAATGACAAATCCATGTTTCTCTCCCCCCCCAACCTCCCTCCTTCGCTC
Organism: Lasiurus borealis; assembly: GCA_004026805.1. Taxonomy (NCBI): domain Eukaryota; kingdom Metazoa; phylum Chordata; class Mammalia; order Chiroptera; family Vespertilionidae; genus Lasiurus; species Lasiurus borealis. The sequence continues at coordinate 24,044 of PVJN01011505.1, forward strand.
TCTAAAACAAACGAACGAACGAACAAACATCAATCAATCAAACAACAACACTTATGGTGGAGGAGAGGACCTGGGTGCCCTCTCTCCCATGGTCCTCTGCGAGTCTTGTTCTCTGGGAGGGGAGCAAGAAAGGTCCCGAGGGCCCTAGTGTCATAGACACTCAGCCAAGCGTCCAGTGATGGGCTTCCATGGGTAAGGCCAGAGATCTTTTTTTTTTAAAAATATATATTTTATTGATTTTTTTACAGAGAGGAAGGGAGAGGGATAGAAAGTCAGAAACATCGATGAGAGAGAGACATCGATCAGCCGCCTCCTGCACGCCCCACACTGGAGATGTGCCCGCAAGCAAGGTACATGCCTCCGACCAGAATTGAACCCGGGACCTTTCAGTCCGCAGGCCGATGCTCTATCCACTGAGCCAAACTGGTCTCGGCGGCGAGAGATCTTGGCCATCCCGTCGAGGCTGCCTCCTGTGCCACGTCTCCACCAGATTATAAACTCCTCGAGAGCATCGTGTCTTCCTCACTGCTAGCAGTGATTGCCCATGATAGGTTAGCCAGAAATCCCATGCCGCTTTCAGGCGACTTTCTCCTGCTTTCTCCCTTGGGCTTTAGGATTTTGTACACTAAGCATGTGGTAGTTTTTTTTTTTAACATAATGAAATCAAGCTATTTTCCCTGGGAACACAACGTGTGGGCGGGCGCGTTGGTGGCTGGCCATATCAGCCCTTTGAAATGCATCCCTTGCCGTTGGCAGGCCGGCCAGCCCTGCCCAAAGGGGCCCTGATTGATCTCCTCCGGGGGCAGCGGGCTCGCCCCTCCTTCCGGTGGGAGGAAGGCCAGGCTGGGGAGAGCTGGTCAGAGCCCAGGCCCGGGGGCGGCTCTTTTCCCACCGCCCGTCTTCGGCTGTGACTCAGAGCCACGGTGCTCTGTGCTGCCGCCTCTCTGCTCTCACATCTAGTGCACCGGGGGTCTTCCCCACTCAGAGCAGCGCGGCCTGGGACCCCTGCTTTCCCGACATGAAAGGGGCAAGCGAAAGGGCAGACAGACCTCCTCCAGCATCTGCGGACAGAGGGCTTCTGAGAGCAGCCTGGTCCTTGTATGACGGAAGGTAGACACAGGCTGGGCCAACTGCCTTCTGACTCCATGCCCTCCAGAGACCAATGCTCCCTCAGCTCTTCTCTGTGCTTAAGAACTGTGTGCTGCCAAAACCGGTGCGGCTCAGTGGATAGAGCGTCGGCCTGTGGACTAAAGGGTCCCAGGTTCGATTCCAGTCAAGGGCATGTACCTTGGTTGCGGGCACATCCCCAGTGGGGGACGTGCAAGAGGCAGCTGATTGATGTTTCTCTCTCATCGATGTTTCTAGCTCTCTATCTTTCTCTCTTCCTCTCTGTAAAAAATCAATAAAATATATTAAAAAAAGAATTGTGTGTGTGTGTGTGTGTGTGTGTGTGTGTATGTGTGTGCAAGAGCTACATCACTTTCCTTTTCATTGTTGCAGCCAGAGACCTGTTTGAAATCTTTGCCTCGTTCCTCCTCCACCAAGTTAAACCAGAAGTCAATATCCGTGTCCGTAAACAGCGGTCATTGATGTTGCTGATGACACCGGAAAAAACTTGGGTAGCGTTTCCCGCAAAATAGCGAGGATGGAACTGGCAAAGGTGGCACAGCCAGCTTTTCCCCAGGACTGGGGTGTCCTTCTGAGACTTGGGGATGGTGCGGCGGGAAGGTACCACGGAGGGAGAGACAGCAGCAGGAAGGCTGACATGGAGAATCTCTCAGGATGTCAACATACACGCTCGCGGAGGTGAAAGTGGAGTACCAGTCACCTCCGTGGTTGAAGGGAAAGCGTATGCATGTTTTCCATCACGCAGTCCTTCTGTGTCTCGAACATCTCGGAGGCCAGCGGTCGCCTCTCAGTGGTCCGTGAGGCCCAGAGGTGGGTGGCCGCTGGTGTCGGCAGTGAAGTAACAGAGACAGCATGTCACCGCCATCACGCTTACCCGCACTTATTTAACCACCGAGGCCTCAGTTTGGAGGCTGCATCCTCTAGTCTTAAAAGAAAATAGTTCCAGGGAATATTCTTCCGTGGAATTTCCTCCAGCAGTTTCATTCTAAACAGCTGGGACTCGTGTGTGAAGCTGTAGTCTCTTTCACTTTCTGAAAAGTGTGACATGTATTGTGTTGTGTTTTTTTTTTTTCCCACGTGGAAGTGGAACTTTCTGGAAAGCCTAAACACATTCCCCCTCCTTAAACCTCGGGGGTAGCAGGTGTGTGGGGCCGCTGCTGGGTCCGGCGAGGACAGGGGTGCGGGGTGAGCACCTCTCCCAGGCTGAGGGACGGGCTGCCTCCCGGGACCCTGCTGCTCCCACCTCCGCTTGCATTGAACAGCCTGCGTCTGTCCTTCCGGATGTTGTCAAACTGGACCAAGAGCCCAGGTGGGTCACTTCCTGCGGGTCCCTGTCATCCCGAAGGTTCACGAGTCCACCGGCCAGTCGGAACAGAGCGGCAGAGGAAGAAGGAGGGGACGTTTCCGGCTTTGACTCTCAAAATAGGGCGAGAGGACTTTGCAAAACACAGAAGGTGAGACATGGCAGCAGGTCCTTGGCGGTTTCATCATGATTTTTGTTTTGTTTTGTTTTGTTAATCCTCATGGAGGCTATTTTTCCCATTGATGCTTAGGGAGAGTGGAAGAGAGAGGGGAAGACAGAGAGAAACATCGATGTGAGAGAAACACATCCATCGATTGCCTCCTGCATGAGTAAGCCTGGACCAGGGCCCAGGATGGGGAGGAGCCTGCCACCAAGGTACGAGTTCCATGCCCTTCATCAGAATCGAAACCGGGACCCTTCGCTTCACAGGCTGACGCTCTGTCCATTGAGCCACACCAGCCAGGGCCATGCTGATGTGTTTGCCTGACCATGGCCTCTGGAGGGACGGCGGATCCTTCTTTATCAAAGACGAGGAGCAGAGCACGGCCCGCCCTGACTCCCCGCCTGGCTCTTAATCAAACAATATCTGACCGCAGCAGCAGCAGGAAGCTGAGCCGGAGGTTGTGAAGAGCTGGTGGGGTGGCAGGCGGGGGAGGGTGGAGGGACAGTGTGGTTTAGAAATGTCACAGGGGCTGGCATCGCCTCCATCACAGTGTGGAAGGTTCGAGAAGAAGAGTAAGACAAGCATGTCCTAAAAGCAGAGCCCTGCTTGGGTTGGGTTTGTGCTATCGTCTTCGGAGCGGCTGCCTCGTCTGGTACGGTGCAGTGTGTTTCAGTCACGCCATCCCGGTGCACAGCACACCCTTCCTGCGGAGAGAGAGGATGGAACGCCACGGGGCTGCGGCTTCATGCGAGAAAGCCGTCGCTAACCATTTCCAGACACAAGTCAAAGCACCAACGGAGCCTGGACAGGCGCTCTCTGCTGTCCCTGAACTTCGGGGCTGTTAGGGCTTAGATCTCTCTGGACAGATCCACTGAGACGATGCCACTCATTCATCCAATTCATTCATTCAGCAAATCTTTACTGAATGCTGTGCATTCAGTATTGCATGCCAGGACGCAGGACTGAAAACTCGATAGTCACAACTCCTGATGCTATGGATTTCGTGGAGAATCTATTGCTTGTAACCTCCATCTTCTCCCTAAATCAGCCTTTCCCTGCCGGTTACGTAAGAGAATTAAGTGTACAGACAATAATGTGGTGACTTTTCTTCACTTGGAAGCAAAGATGGAAGTGGTTGGCTTAATTCCAGATGCACAGGAGGTATAGTTAATTCATCACATACAAGGGAAGTCTTCGGCCAGTAGGGTTTACTGACTCTTCTTTATATATATATATTTTATTTATTTTTCACAGAGGGGAAGAGAGAGGGATAGAGAGTTAAAAACATCGAGAGAGAGACATTGATCAGTTGCCTCTTGCACACCCCCTACTGGGGATGTGCCTGCCACCAAAGTACATGCCTTTGACCGGAATTGAACGTGGGACCTTTCAGTCCGCAGGCTGACGCTCTATCCACTGAGCCACACCGGTTTCGGCGGCAGCTGACCCTTCTTGATGAGAGTTACTCCACAGGAACAAGGTCCCACCTTTCCTAGAGCCGCCACTACAACCTTGGCCTGGTGTCCCGGCAACTGGAGAAAGGAGCCTTCAGCCCCAGAGACAGGTTCGTGCGGGTCGGGCCAGCCCACCAGGAGCTGCTCAGAACCTGGCTCCCTGGGGCTCTGGGGACTCCTCGGGGTGCTGGTGAACACTCCAGCTGCCCCTCCTCCCTTTCCTTCCCCTCTCCCCTCCTCCCCTCCTCCCCTGAGTGCTCTAGGTTTGTCTCTGCCTGTCCATGTGCTCTAACGGGTAGGGTGACCCAGGCCCTGGTCACCTGAGCGGTGTCAGCCCAGGTCAGCGTGCCCTTGGCGGCCGTCGCTGACTCAGCTGTCCCTCTGCCAGCAGCCTTGCTCTCAGGCGCTCAGAGGGGCCTGGGGGCCAGCGGGTGACCGCCCCCTCCCTCCTGGAGCCCCAGCCGCCCCCGGGGGAGAGGGAGATGGGATCACAGGCCCCGGGAGGGTGTGACTCCTCTCCCTGCTTCCTGGCGTCTGGGAACCGGAGGCCGAGGGGCCGGAAGCCGGAGCGCCCAGGGGACGAGCCTCTTCCTGCAGAGCCGCAGCCGATGAAGGTCAAGAAGTCCGAATCCTGCAACAAACTGCGGGGAGGGACAGGCCTGGGGCCGCGCCCACGGGGGCGACAGCTCGGCTGCCACATCTGGAGGCAGCAAGCCTGGGTTTGGATGGCCCATCGCCCGCATTCTTTCCACCGCTGCTAACGGGTGACGCTCCATATGACGGCGGATTACTCACGGCTCAGAAACTTCGCACATCTGCGCGCGAGGCGACATCAAAAGGGCCGAACGTTTACTGTTCGCAGTCGGCGTGCCTCTCAAAACGCAGCCCCGTGTCAGGACTTGGGTGGTTCAGATCTCACAAAGATAACGAAGGACTGAGAGATGAGATAAATACCTGCGGTCTATTCATCTCTTTTCAGGGGTTCAGCGTCGTAATTCAACCTCTGTTTACAGTAGAGCACAGTCACTACCCAAAATGCAGTTTCCATTTTACCCCTCATCCTCTCCCGCCCCCTTCCTCTCTGTCACCATCAATCTGCTGTCTGTATCTTATTTTATTTTTTTGTGTGTGTTCATTTGCTTGCTTTTTATTTTATATTCATTCCACCAGTAAGTGAAGTCGTATGGTGCTGGTCCTTTTCCATCTGACTTACTTCACTCAGCATACGGTGGCAAGATCTCATCCTTTTTATGGCTAAGGAGTATTTCGTGTTATATCCGTATATCTCACATCTTCTTTCAATGTTATCATTTTTATCCCTTCGGGTATAGCCGGAAAGACCAACCGGGCTACCATGGTTAGAATTATTGTAGTTCTGTCCTTCAACCTGGTTTTCCATTTCATGGTTGGTGCTATTTTTTATTATAACCTAAGAAGTTGGGTCACATTATTTCTTTGGGTATTGGTCTCAGGTGTGAAAGAAGGGGCCACAGGAAGATACCTTCCCAAATCAAATATTGTATACTTTCTTTTTTAAAAAAAATATGTTATTGTTGTTTTTTTTTTACAGAGAGGAAGAGAGAGGGACAGAGAACCAGAAACAATGATGAGAGAGAAACATCGATCAGCCACTTCCTGCACGCCTCCTACTGGGGATGTGCCCACAACCAAGGTACATGCCCTTGACCGGAATCGAACCTGCGACCTTTCAGTCCTCGAACAACAGACACTCTATCCACTGAGCCACACCAGTCAGGGCAAATATTGTATATTTCTATGAGTCATTTCCGAGCTGTATTTTCTTAAGTGATATTGTCACCTAGTATTTTGAAGCCCAACAATACCTCGTTATATTAAATACCATTATTGGTGCTTATGATTTGCAAAGTGGTTAACAGAAACATCAGATTTATAATAAAAAAAGTCATACGCAACTTAAAAACTCAAACCAGTATGAGAATAAAACAAAGAGACACAAAATTCACCCTCCTGCTGAACAACAGTTGTTAAATTAATAAAATGCAAATACTACAAGATCGCTGTCCCCATCTTCCCAGCAGAGAGACTGCTCCTTGACTTAAATCCAGGAGATGCCTATTGTAGTTCTCAGCTCCGGGGACCCGTGACAAGCACACCAGGCTGGCTATTTTAGGGACTCCTTTGGTCTGAGTCCCTTTGATCTTTCAGGCCCAGGTTTTTCTTTGAAGTGGACAATGATCACGCCCTCAGTTGCAAAGCACAAAGAGGGCTCTTCCATCCCAGGGATGAGGAGACTTTATTTCCAGCCCTGTCCCAGTGGCCATGCTTTTAGCTATGTCCGTGGTCAGCTAGCAATGACTGAGATCTTTTGGATAAACAGATAAAAATACAGCAATGTAGGTTTTAAGACATGCAAGACATGCATGTATTCAATTTACATACTCATTTACATCCTGTATAATAAAAGCCTAGCATTCAAATCGACTGAATGGCAGAATGACCAGCAGACCAGTCGCTATGACATGCCCTGACCACCAGGGCCCAGACGCTCAAAGCAGGAGCTGCCTGCAGCCCGCAGGCTCCAGGCCAGCCAAAGTGGGGTGCCAGGGGGGATCCCCGATTTCCCTGCAGATCAGCCCTGATCGCCAGCCAGGTCTATGGACCCTATGCATGCACAAATTTCATGCACTGGGCCTCTAATACAGTGGTACCTCGAGATACGAGTTTAATTCGTTCCGTAACCTTGAGGCGTGGGAAACTATGAGATGCTCGAGTCTCGGTAAACTGGTGGGTCGTGTGCAGCCGGCCGATCCGAGTGATTACTCCTATCTCAAATATTGCTCATATTTCAAAGCAAAAATCGCTCGCTCGACGGCTTGTATCTCAAACATCTCGTATGTTAGGGCACTTGTATCTTGAGGTACCACTGTATATAAATGTAAATACACACATATATTTTCCTTTTACTATTTAGTAATGCTTTCCTGTAATTACATGTGGCAATGGAGAAAGACTCTATTTAACCTATTGGCTCTGTGACCTTCTGTAATTTTCTTAACACCTACAGGGCTTAAATACACCCTTTCTGAACTTAGGGGGTTGATGACGGTGTTTCATCTCTCTTTGAAAATGAGCAGAAAGAGTAGCAGCACCATCACACGTGCAGTGGGTATGGTATCTAACCTCCACAGCAGCACCACAGGGAGGCGCTCCGAGAGAAACGGGTCCACAGGAAGTTAGAGAGGGAACTGCCGCCTGCACAGGGTCCCAGTTCAGGCCCCCGGCGGGGAACAGTTAGACCGGACCCTGCCTCTGACAGATTGGCCCGGAAAGGGACCCATCTGCTCTCTCTCGGTTCATGGACCGTCCGCCACCCGTCTGAATCTGGAGTGATTTTCTGAGTAAGATTATTCATCGGAGTCACCGGACAAATACGGATTGAGCCGTCTGTGAACCGGGCACTCGTCCACGGTCGGGGAAGCAGCATGAATGAGACAGACAAGATGCCCATGTGCCACGCACATCCCAGTGGAGAGAAACAGTCAGTAAAAGGAAGCTTCTAGAGCAGTGGTTGAGACCCCTTTGGGGGTCGAATGACCCTTTCACAGGGGTCACCTAAGACCATCGGAAAATGCAGATATTTACATCACGATGCATCACAGTAGCAAAATTTCATGGTTGGGGGTCACCACCCCATGAGGAACTGTATGCAAGGGTCTCGGCCTTAGGAAGGTGGAGAACCACTGCTCTAGAGTCTGTTAGAAAGCAGTGGAGACTGCAAGGAAGCGGGGAGCACAGCAGGAAGGAGGGGTAGAAATGCTGGGGTGGAGAGAGCTTTACGTTGGGACGTGGAGGTCCCCTGGGGAGGTGGACTTTGAGGTCACCTGCTCTTTGGCCAGTGGAACTTGAATTTCCCAGCGGCTCTGTCTGGAAAGCTCAGGGGACCTTGCAGACACCCCTCAGGGGTTAACGCCCAGTCCACGCCGGCCGGGGCCTGCCCTTCACGCAGCGCAGAGAACGGGAGAGTTTAAACGGCCAGCGCCAGCGAGGGCCTGGTCCTGGCACGGCTCGTCCGGCTCGTCCGACTGAAGGCCAAAGGCCTTGCTGCCTTGTCTTCGGCTGCCGGGAGGCGGGGCAGCCCTGAGGCTCTGGCTGGCCGCTGGCCGCTGGCCGGAGCGGATCGCTCAGGCCTCTCTCCCCGGCTCCAGGGAAGCACCGGCCTGTCCTGTCACTCCCCGCATTCCTGAGCCGGCCGGCTGCAGCGAGCGAGCGTTCCTTAAAAGGAAATGCCGGCGGGATGGCCACTCTGCCAGCTCCCCCCGTGCATCACGCCGGCTGCCTGGCCGGGCAGTGCGCTGAGGGAGGCTCTGGAGCCTAAAGAGGCCAGTGCAGCCTGACCCGCTGAGCGCTGACCCACAAACCGGTTCCATTCCTGCTCAGGCTCACGCCCAGGTGGAGGGTTCGATCCCCAGAACGGCGTGTGCGGGAGGCAGCTGCTCAATGCTTCTGTTTCATCGTGGATGTTTCTATCTCTCTCCCCCTCTCCCTTCCTCTCTGAAACCAATAAAAACATATAAAAATATCCAAAAATAAAATAAAGAGTCCAATGCTCCCCCCTGCCTTTCCCGTATCTACTGGTATATGTAACTTTAGGCCAGAAAACGTATGCTGGCCCACAGGTTATTTTCCCTCCCAGGCTGCGGGAGAAAAGGCCTAAAAATGGGGGGAGGATTAGTTCTGTCGCCGGGATCATAAACTGAGCTCCTCAAAGGCAGGAATTGAGGCTCACTCACATTTGTGCCCCAGGCCCAGCCCGTGTATTACCACATAGAAACGCCCGGATCCTGGAGGCAGGAGGTATAAGTATCGGCTGCAAGGGGAATACATGGGATTTTTGTACCTGACTATTTTTTAAGAACAATGGACACACAAAAACCACATCAAACCCGTTAGCCCAAACGAGTATGAAATTCAACAACTGTGACTTTTGGTGTAAAATTATCAAGCAAATCTAATACGCTAGATCCGTGGTCGGCAAACTCATTCGTCCACAGAGCCAAATATCAACAGGACAACGATTGAAATTTATTGGGAGAGCCACATGTTGTAAACTTCAACTTCTTCTAACGCCACTTCTTCAACAACATAGATTCGCCCAGGCCGTGGAAGAGCCACACTCAAGGGGCCAAAGAGCCACAGGTGGCTTGAGAACCACAGTTTGCTGACCACTGTGCTAGATTATCTTCCATTGAATTGGGGATGAGGACAAAAATAAATCACCGAGTTGCAAGAAATAAAAGTTTCCTTCCCGGGTGCTTTCAATTCTTGGTATTCATTTTCTCTTCAGAAAGAAGGTGTTTTTTTTTTTTTCTCTTTCTCAGAACAGGCAGGAAGACGAGTAGAAAATGGTGTATGTCAGGGGGAATCAACACCAACAAACCCCAACCACAAACGGTATCACCTGCTTCTCCACGAACCGTCTTCCTAGGACAACAGTAAACGACATGGCTACCCTTTGCGACACCGAGGAGCGGTGTGTTGGTTCCTAAGACCATGGGAAATGGGTGTTTTCCAGTGGTCTTAGGCGACCCCTGTGAAAGGGTTGTTCGACCCCAAAGGGATGGCGACCCACAGGTTGAGAAACACTGATCTAGAAGGAAAGGAGCCGTACTGTCTGCACAGGGACACACCTTGCTGGCTGTAGGGAGGGGGGGTAGAGGGGGGAATGGGGGGTGGGGGCAAATGACCCCGAAAGCAGGGGCCTCTGCCAGGCTTCGGGGAACTCAAGACCGAGCGAGTACCTGAGCGACTGCTGGGCAGGAAGCGAGGTCACCTCCAGGTCTCAGGTTCGCTGCCTCCGGAAGCCCGGGAATGGCAGGAAGTGGCTGACAATGACCCCAGCTGCTTCCAGCACCAGAGAGGGGTCCCTTTCAGGAAATGCGCCAGGAGGCGGTGACCCCCTCCTCCCGGTCTGCTGATGCCCAAGGCCTCCTCCACTCAGGCCTCCCCTCCCGAGGCCCTTTTGCACTTTTCCTTCTAAGTTTCACCTGAGTGCCCCCAGTCTCCAATGGAAACTGGAGGCGGGGATTCTGGGAAATGTAGTTCCCAGGCCTGGGCCTCAGGGTCAATGGAGCTCAGCTGGCAGAAGGTGGTGCGGGGTCACCAGCAGGTAAGAGGCCACTGGCAGGGAGGGATAAGGAAGGTGGGGACAAGGAAGGTGGGGAGAAGGAAGGTGGGGAGAAGGAAGGTGGGGGAGAAGGAAGGTGGGGGGAAGGAAGGTGGGGGGAAGGAAGTCCACAGCAACTCTAGCCAGATGGACAACGCAGTGGTTTGCAGAGACGCCCAGCGCCCTCTCAGCAGCCCCGAGTTTCAGCAGGAACCAGCACATGCTCCCTGAACCCCATCCTCTGCCCGCCAGGCGCCGGGCTGGCGCGGAGCAGGGGGGGCCGTGGCCGGGGGTTGTGGTGTGAGGAAGCTCCAACCACAGCGCGCCTTCCTGCCCCAGGAGGAACTGCTGACAGGATCCCCGAGGCTTCACAAGCGGGGAGCGCTTCCTCTAAAGGGGTCACTGGCGAGCGACACCAGCCCTTCCCTCAGAGGAAGTGCGGGGTGGGGGTGGGGGGGCAGCCGCAGCCTCGGATGATGCGCTCTGTCCCAGCTCTGTCCCAGCTCTGTCCCAGCTCTGTCCCAGCTCTGACTGGCACCCAGGCCTCGGCTCCTGAGCTGCACGTCCCCGGCCATGCCACGTGCTGCTGTGTACGACGGCTTAGCGCGTGCACAGAGAGGTCACGGGAACGCCCGCTATGTGCACATACAGGTCGCGGAAACACCCGCTGGCACCCGCCTCCCCCCAGGCCTCGGGCTCCTGAGCTGCACGTCCCCGGCCATGCCATGTGCCTGCTGTGTACGACGGCTTAGCGTGTGCACATAGAAGTCACGGGAACGCCTGCTGGCGTCTGCCTCCCCACAGGCCGCAGGCTCCTGGGTTAGCCGAGGTCGCTCTGGAGCTGGTGCCCGAGGCCCTCCCGCCTGTGTCCAGGGTCAGCGTGCTACACCCTGCCCCGGGGCCTGGGGGGTCTGGGGGCCCTGGCGGGGCTGGGGAAACGGAGTGGGATGCACGCTCAGGATGCACTCTGTCGGGGCTCTGTCCCGCCCCCAGGCCTCAGGCTTTTTATTTAAGCCTGTGCTTGGCGTCCAGGCCGCACGCAGAGGCAGCCCTTTGGACTTGGGGGAGGGGCGCACAGGCCAGCTTCCTCCCCGGCACTTCGGGGGCGGGTCCCCAGGACCTCTGTGCCCACAGTGACACTCAGGGTCTGTGCCCCCAGCTGCTCACCCGCCTGAGCCAGAGAACGCCTCCTTCCCCAGCTCTGCCCTCACTCCCTCTGTCACAGTCAACTCCCATTCCTGTCTCTTCGCCTTCCTCCCCGAACCCCAGCATCTGCACCTCGTCCCGGCATGTCTGCCCCCCAGGTCGGTCCCTGCCGGCTGCTTTCCTGCACCCCCTCATCTCGGGGTTTGCAGCCTCTCCTCACCTCCCGGCCCCTGTCTGCAGGCAGTCTCTGGGAGTCAGGATGCCGAAACAGGGGTGTGGGGTCCACAGAATCTCCCAGTTCCCACCAGCCCCCCGTAACCCATGCTCTCCCATTTCCCTCCTGTCTCCTCTCCCTCCGGCTTCCGGCACAAAGAAGGAGAAACAGCGGTCCCACCTGCAGACAACTCCTGAGAGTCCCTCCTCCCCACGCACAAGAGGGCAGACGGGAGGGAGCCACCACCATGTCCAGCAGGTGCGGGCCGGCCGGCGGGAGGGCGGGGCTTGTGAACCGTGACCACGGCAGAGCTGTGGACAGAGCAGAGGCTGCTGTGGGGTTGGCACTGGGTACAAAGGGTCAGAGGGTGGAGGGGGATGGGGGGCAGACTGTGCGGCCTGAGCTCCAGCCCTGGGTGCCGGGCCTGCTCCTGCAGGAAGGCCTGCCTCCTGGGACCAGGTTTCCGGTGGAGGCGCCCTTCCCACGCCCTCCCGGCAGCGGGCGGCGGGCAGCGGCGGGGGCCTGGCTCGGGGAGACCTGTCCCCCCTCACTGAGAGACTGCTGCCGAGCCTCCGGTTTGTGAGGGTGAAGCCTGCTTCTGCTTTCACCCCCAGCCTCCTGCCTGGGCGTTTTTAACAGAACCCGAGAAACTTGCCTCGAGCCGCATAGAAGCAGGGAGACGTGCATCGAGTACGCCATGTCCTTGGGTCCTGGGGCTTATGTGTCACCGTGACAGCTGCGTGACTATTTTGAGTAACATTTAGATTAAACCTTTTAATTAATTAATTAATTTATTTATTTAAATATATTTTATTGATTCTTTTACAGAGAGAAAGGCAGAGGGATAGAGAGTTAGAAACATCTGTGAGAAATATCCATCAGCTGCCTCCGGCACGCCCCCTACTGGGGATGTGCCCGCAACCAAGGTACGTGCCCTTAACCGGAATCGAACCTGGGACCTTGAGTCCACAAGACGATGGACGCTCTATCCACTGAGCCACACCAGTCAGGGCTTATTTCACTTTTTAAAAATATATTTTTATTGATGTCAGAGAGGAAGGGAGAAGGACAGAGAGATAGAAACAGCAGTGATGAGAGAGAATCATCGATCGGCTGCCTCCTGTACGCCCCCTACTGGGGACTGAGCCTGCAACCCGGGCCTGTGCCCTGGACCAGAGTCGAACCCTCCAATCCGCAGGCTGACGTTCTATCCACAGAGCCACATGGGCTGGGGCGAGATCGAACCTTTTCAATATATGGAAGCTCTTGCTTGTTATTGAATCCAGCGCACAGGCCGGGACAAAGCTGGCTTTTTCTGGGGCACGTTTCTCCTTGCCCTCCTCACACGTGAAGAATACAGCTCTGCGGGGCTCGTGTTTGCAAAAGACTCAGGTTCACTGCCCCCGAAAAAGCTCTTTGAACCGTGCAGGCCTCGGGGAACATGAAACATAACGCTGGGAATAGCGCCGGGGAGGGAGGGAGTCCTCCAGAGGCTGCTGGTACTTCCTGCGGGCCTGGCACAGGCGCACGGAGTCACGCCTCTGGTATGTGCGCGCTTCCTCGCTCGGCCTCCCGATAACGGCGTGCAGAGGTGTGAGAAAACGCCGCTTTCCACGGGGGCGTGAGGAGGAGGTCGGGGCTGGGATTTGTGTTGACTCTTTGATATTCGGTCTCTGATGCTCAGTTTTACACAGGGTCCCCATGGGAGCGCTCGTCTTGATTTTAGTGAGTCGCTGCGTCATGGAAGTACACAAAAATTTAAGTCATTTCGCTGAAACCAGCGGGTGCCTGTGCACAGAGACTTACAGTGTCCCTAGAGATCGGTTATCTCAAAAATATCTGGCGGTCGTATGTCATACTTTCAACAGTCATTTACATTTAAAAAGGAATTTTAAACTATATGGCAGGACTGGCCGTTTTTATGAGAATGTTTAACAAGTGGTGTTGTGGCAAAAGGGTGTTTTTCTCAAGAAATACTCAACGAGATGTGCCTACACGTACCCAGTGGAGCAACAGCGAGTCCCAGCGCCATTGCGGGTCAAAGAAAATAACCAGAAAGCGGTCGCTCGGATTTTTCACTGGTTTGTTTATCTCACGAGCCCGTGTTGCTGATTTCTGCCTGTGGAATATTTTCAGCGTGGGCCTTGCTCCTGAGACTGGGGGAGAGTGATGATGGGTCTTTGTGCCTTAATTTAATAAGTGCCGTGCTCTCCGCTGAATTCTAAAGTGAGGCTGAGATTAGAGGCTGAAGTGGTTCACTAGGTATGGTCTGAGTGATAAGGAGATGCACTTAGGTAATGGCAAAGCTGTTTGCATGTATGCATGTTCACGTGTTTGTGTGTGTGCGTGTGTGTGTGTGGTTTAAGGTATATTTCTGCACTGGTATGAAAGATACTGGTACCTTTGCAAATAACACGGTACGTCTTTCACTTCTAAGCCCAATCCTTTTCCTCCTCAGGGACGCGCTCCTTTCTCTCACGCAGGCACAGCCGCACATCGTTAACATTAGGGAAACAGCTCAGAAAGCCTGCCACGGAAGGCCAAGTGGTGGGTTTGGGGTTTTGAACCCGCGTATGACGAGGCCTGGTCCCTGTTAATCAGATCACCAGGGCAGCCAGCAGATGCTCTAAGTCAGAATTACACCTTTGCATGCCTTCCAAAATGTCTTCTGGGGCTCTGGCCGGTGGCTCAGTGGACAGAGCGTTGGCCTGTGGACTGAAGGGTCCTGAGTTTGATTCTGGTCAAGGGCACATGGTCTGGGTTGTGGGCTTGATCCTTTGTGAGGCGTGCATGAGGCAGCTAATCAATGATTCTCTCATCATTGATGTTTCTCTCTTTCCCTTTCTGAAACCAATATAAATATATATATATATATATATATATATATATATATATATATATATATATATAAAAGGGCTTTTGCAGATTTATTAGATACATTCCCTAATATTTCACACACACAAAAATCAGCCAAAATATTCTTAAAAGCAGCCACTGCACTCTTTGCCTATGGACCTTACAATCAGAGTTGTTCATGTGGGGAAGGGACTTGATTCCCAACCACAGCTATACAGACAGACAGACAGACAGAAAGGAACGAACGTGCGAGCTCTGGACGAAAGCAAACGCCCCTTCAGGAGGGAAACTCAGAAGGAATCATCTCCGATGGGATGTGTCTCCCAGTTCTGATACTCCCTTCTATTTTATTTTTTTTATTTTCCAGTGAAATAAGCAATCCATTCCGTGGTAGCGATTTCAGAACAGGCCCCAGAAGCTGTTTGTCCGCTTCTCCCCCTGACTCCCTGGACTTCACGCGGCCCCTTGTCACACTCCCTCTCCCATCATCGCGAATCGCGTTCCCAGAACGAAGCTCTGATGCCCACACCCTCTGGGGAAGCTTCAGAAGGCAGCTGCCGAGGCCTGTGAAACGGAGCGCTGGCCTGTGATCCCCTCCTCTCGCAGGGGCGGGTGGAAACGGGCTTCCTAAGATGTCCAAAATGATGGTAGATGTGGGCTTTGGATGATGTGTAGTTAAAAAAAATAAAAATAAAAATATAGCCCAAACCCCAGCCCATTCCAAATGTCAAGTAATAATTATGGCGGAACACAAGCCCCCGCATTGCAGTCGTGTACGGTAACGTGTTTGGCTCATGTTGTGACAAGTGAAAGGCAGTTGCTGACGGCATTAGAAAGGGCCGTTCAGACCAGAGAACTTTATGCAAATCTGCACAACCCCTGGACACAGGCCACAGTGTGGGGCAGCAGGCAGGGAGCGCGGCGGAGGGGGTCAGTGAGGGAAGAAAGAGGGACACCTGTCGAACTTTCACCAATAAAATAAGTTCAGAAAACGAAAAAGAAGGGCCCTGCAGGGCTCGCGCCTTCTGTGTTGGGGCGGAATCAGGAGAGAAACTTCCGGCCAGGCCACTCCGGATCCTCTTGATGCACCTGTGGGTGCTCTGGCAGCACAGGACCTGGGCCTTTACGTTAGGCCTCAGCCCCCTGTGTAGACCCTCCCACTCTCCTGTCAGATAAATGAACGTGTTCTCCGCGTTTAGAACACACAAGGCCTCAGAGCTCCTCTGGGTGCGTAGTTTTCTGTTGATTAATGTTGTTTTTTTTTTAAAAAAAATATATTTTATTGATGTTTTATTTTACAGAGAGGAAGGGAGAGGGACAGAGAGTCAGAAACATCGATGAGAGAGAGAGACATCGATCAGCCACCTCCTGCACACCTCCTAATGGGGATGTGCCCGCAACCAGGATACATGCCCTTGACTGGAATCGAACCTGGGACCTTTCAGTCCGCAGACAGATGCTCTATCCACTGAGCCACACCGGTTTTGGCACGATTAATGTTTTAATATTTAATAGGAGGCTCCCAAGAGAAAAATACTCTGAACGAAGTCAATGGATGTGAGTAGTTTGGTTTCTTGATGCCTATTCCCAGATTTCTCAGAGACAAAATGTTGGATCTAAATGTAAAACTCTCTACTGCGCCACGTCGCTTCTGCCAGCGATTGTGACAACAAAGAGGAGCAATCTTGTTGTGAACTCACTGTCCATGCAGTGTGGGCGGCAGCTGACTCTGTGACCTTGGGGTGGAAGTGCATGGACACCCCAGGTTGGGGTGGGCAGATGGAAGGTAAAGGTCAAATTCTGTTCGAGAAGAATGACATTGTAGGGAAGCACTAGTATGATCCTAAGAGAAAACGAATCAGTCAAATTATAGTCAAATTCAAACGTAGACGATTTGCCAAATCTCCTTTAATAAAGAAATAAATTCTTATCTAGAACGAATTTCTTCATTAATAGTCATCACCAACAGAGCTTGTTTTATGTACCCACGGAGTGAGTCGTGTGTATTAAATTTTGAAACGAAACCAGTATGTTCTAAAACTCCCAAATGCGCACAGACACACTTTATGCTTTAATAGACACTTGAACGCTACTTAAGTGAATGAATATGGGATACGCAAAATACAATTTAGGGCTTCGTTGCACCAAGAGTAATAAACATCTATCAACACAACTTTAAAAATTGTTGGGAGAATCATGGTTCATTTCAGCAGGAATGAAACAGAGTTGAAAAATATGTAAAACAGCATTGCTGTAATGAGAAAGCTGGGTTAAATTCTTGCGACTACCAAAACATTTGTTTTTATTTAGTTTAAATCACTTAAATGTGTAGAGCCTTTGAGGAAAGGAAGTGCATACATAAAAAATAGTCCTGAGCACTTAGGCTACTCCCCGTGGGACAGGGGAATATTTACAGGAGTGAGTTTCCTTAACCACCATCCCGCCTCTGTGCTGCTTCCCTCTGATGCTTCTAAAGACAATCTGCTTAGTGAAAAGCCTACATGGTAGACTATTTCAATTCAAGGCAGTCTGGTTACTTTCAAAGAATGTACAGTGGTACCTCGAGATACAAGTGCCCTAACATATGAGAGTTTTGAGATACGAGCCTTCGAGCGAGCGATTTTTGCTTTGAAATACGAGCAACAGTTGAGATAGGAGTCTTTACGTGATCAGCCGACTGCATATGACCCACCAGTTTACCTCGACTCGAGCATCTCATAGTTTCCCACGCCTCAAGGTTACAGAACGAATTAAACTCGTATCTCGAGGTATCACTGTATTTATATATCCCTGAACTTTTAGCAACTTGAATTCTTTTTTTTAAATTATTTTTATTGATTTTTTTACAGAAAGGAAGGGAGAGAGAGAGAGCATTAGAAACATTGATGAGAGAGAAACATTGATGGTCAGCTGCCTCCTGCACACCTCCTACTGGGGATGTGCCCGCAACCAAGGTACGTGCCTTTGAACGGAATCGAACGTGGGACCTTTCAGTTTGCAGGCCGACGCTCTATCCATTGAGTCAAACTGGTTTCGGCACAACTTTAATTCTTAAGAGAAAACAAACACACACGCATATCTAAACAGATATGCAAAAAAATAAGAAACATCTCATGACAAACTTAACAGTTTATAGAGTTAAGTGTATTGCACACTTTTCCCAGGTATGAAACTTGAGGCCCCTAGCACACATCTTATTGATTCAGAATGAACGGTAAAAGAAAACACTGCCATCTATAATACTAAAAGCAGAATATGCAAATTAGACTTCCGGATGTCCTTCCACATGGTCTTCAAGATGAAGCCATGTGGGCGGGGTCAAGGCAGATGCAGCCGCCCCTCATGGCAGGAGCCATGCCCCCTTGCTGAATTTCATGTACCGGGCCTCTACTTTTATATAAAAGAAGATGCAATAAATAACCGTGTCCACAGCGCACGAGAAGGCCTGCCTCTGACATGTCTGGGACTGCGTTTTCCTGCGCCGTTTTGATTTCTGAGTGTGGAGATGTTAAGTCCGGGTCTCTCAGAGTCCAAGGGGGCAGTTTGGCACATCTGTACCCTTCGCTGTCAGAGCATAAAATTTGGTCCAAAGGATGACCTTGCACTGTCAAGAGAATATTTTTAAGTTATTTTTAAATATGCGTGTCTATTTTTAAAGAGGCAGACTTGTGAACTTGTTGCGAATAACTTCTTTAAATAGTTGTAATATTAAAGATGCGTTGCTTATGATGGCACTTTTTACTTATCTGGGAAATCCATGTGAACTAAATATTTAATTTTCATATGATGTTTGAAAAGTGGCTTTCTCTCCGTATTATACATATTTTAAATATAGATATAGGTTTCAATACAATGTGTAATACATAAAGTATTTTATAATATGTGCTAGCAATATCAAAGGCCTATGCAATAGCATTTATTCCAAGTTCTGCATTAAGTGAGAATCATGCATACCATGAACTGAACGGTGTCTCCCCCAAATTCATAGGTTGAAGTCCAAGTCCTGATGCTCACCATGGGGCCCTTACCTAATAGTATTAGTGTCCTTTAGGAAGAGAAACTAGTCTCTCTTTCTCTCTCTCTCTCTCTCTCTCTCTCTCCATCCCCCCATATGAGGCCTGAGGGCATAGTGAAAAGGCAGGATGGCAAAACTGGGAGAGCTTTCAGCCAAAGCAAACCACGCTGCCACACTGATCTTGGATTTTTCAGCTTCTAGAATGATGAGAAAATAAATTTCTGCTGTTTAACCCTCCTCCCCCCCCCTGCCCTCCCCCCACCTAGGATACTTTATTATGGTGACCCAAGCTGAGTAAGAAAATATATACTGACTATAAGTTTCATAGGTTCCAAGGTCAACGAGGCTCAAGATTAATCAGCTTATTCTCGTCATCCTTATGAACGATCCGCAAAAGTTTCCATGGTCCTTCATAAACACGGTTTGTCCCGTCCCTGTCTTCCCGAGGCCCTGGGAAAACATCTCACTTCCCAGAGAGACGCAGGTGGCGTGAATCTGGCTGTTGGTCGGCTGATTTAGATCACCAGTTGGTTCGGGCCTACGGGACAGCGGTCGGCACAGAACACGGCCGCAGATCCTGCTTACCCAGACTTCTTACAGCTCGCCTAAACGTCAGCACGGCGTTGTCATAGCGATCGCCACAGGCTCCGTGTAGAGGAGACCGCAGCGTTCTCGCAGGAAGCTGCCGTCCACCAGGTGTCAGTGCCAAGGTCAAAGGTGTCAATGCAAGCGCTCAGCGAGCACAGGGCACATGCAGACGCAGGGACGAGCCGTATCTGCTTTATTTTTATTTAATTTTATGAGATGCACACGGCACGGTCTCAGCAGAATCTCAAGACGCTCCACCACTGCTCTGTGGTCAGAGCGGGATGTCCGTACTAGACCTCTCTGAGGGGGGACAGCATGACCCCCGGGCCAGAAACCGGGGACTTCCGCTTTTATTGCTGCTCCTGGGTCAGGTAAGAGCCTCTCAGACCTATGTCCTCACATGTCAGGAACCACGTTAAACTGGGTCAGACGTTTTCTAATGGCCTCAGCGGGGTGAGGAAGATGGGGTGATTGATAGCGGGATTCTGTGGCTTCACACCCATTTCACTCGGGGGGAAGGGCGGGGGGGAGGGTAGGGAGCTCTGTGCTCACCTCCAGCGATGCCTTTCCCGGAGGAAGAGCACCTCTGTTTGGGAACTCCAGTTTTCAATGATGGAGCGTGACGACTTCCCATGTCACAGACCATGTGGATCCCGTGATTTCCGCTGGGAGGACTCCAATGTCACAGAACACGTGGATGCCATGATCTCCACTGGGAGGACTCCCATGTCACAGAACATGTGGATGCCGTGATCTCCAATGTGAGGACTCCTTGCGCACATGGGCTTCCCTGCTCAGAGGCCCCGGTAGTGGTGGGTGGTGTTAGGAGCAGCGACTTTTCTCGAACCTCTGCAGAGAACAAGCAGCCTTGGGCAAAGGAAGTATCACTGGCTCCTGAAGATGATATTTTATTCACTTTTATCCAGACCTTTTCCAAGACTAACTTCAGTTCCACATGGTGAAGAGCTATCCTCTTTAAGTGCTTCACGAACACGGACAGCCTAGCACCTATTTGAAAACAGCTATCAATGGCGTTACCTTAAGGTGGTCTGTTTTGAGGATATATATATGTATATATACACATACACATATATATGTCATATTAATATACATACACACACACACACACACACACACAGAAAAAGACCCACAAGCATGGAGGAGGACACAGAAGGCTTTGAATGATGAAGCGATAACATGGCGGAGCCAGAAGGAGTCTTTACAAACAACCACCTGCAAGAGAAAGCCCGTGGACTGTTGATGACCGTGGGACCTGCCCAGGTCCCCTCCCCGCTTACGAGGGGAGAGAAATGCAGCGAACACCGCGGCAGGGAGGGCACAGGTGTGCGTGCTCAGAGGCAGGTTGTCACGCATGAAGAGGCCGGGAAGCGGGAGCAGACGGCTCAGCGAGGAAGGGGAAGATGGATGAGCGGCCGGCCTGAGGCAGCGGATCCTGGAGCCGCCTGCCAGCCGTGGGTGCGAGCTCACCGCCTTCTGTCCCCGCCTCACCTCTCCGGTCGCCCAGGCAGGGTGGGCTGGCGGAGAGAGAAAGAGAGAGAGAGAGAGAGAGAGAGAGAGGCCGCGGGTGAGTGACATTCCCACGGAAGACCGCGCTGTGCACAGCCAGGAGGAGGTCGCGGGCCGGGGCATCTCCATCCCTCACTTGGCTGACGCCGTGGGAAACGGAGACATGACCAGCAGCAGCTCGGATGCCTCCCTCACACGGCCGGGCGGTGCTGTGCGGAGATAAGATAACGGGACCTGAGTCATCGCTTCAGGCCCTTCCTCGGCTGACAGCAGCGCCCCGGGGACGCGAAGAGGGCGGGACCGGGCTCACGGGTTTTGAGAAAGGGAGCCCCTCGCGGTGATGTGCAAGGACAATGCCCCGCTGCACAGAGAGACGCAGGCAGGGGGCATCCACAGGGAATCTGCAAGCCTTCGGAACACTGGACTCACAGGCCGTCCTATGGGGACCCCTGAATACGTTCTGCCTGGTTTTCTTTTCTTTTTTAAATATATATTTTACTGATTTTTTACAGAGAGGAAGGGAGAGGGACAGAGAGCCAGAAACATCGATGAGAGAGAGACATCGATCAGCCTCCTTCTGCACACACCCTACTGGAGATGTGCCCGAGACCAAGATACAAGCCCTTGACAAGAATCGAACCCGGGACCTTTCAGCCTGCAGGCTGATGCTCTATCCACTGAGCCAAACCGGTTTCAGCCTGTCTGGTTCTCTGATGGAGCTTCTTTTCTTATAGACGCTCTGCTGGTTATCACAGCGACCTCAGCAGAGGAGGGCTGAGTGGGGGCCTCAGCAAGGAAGCTGAGTGGGGGTTGCCTGCAGCCTCCCTGGGGGGACAGCCTTCCCCCAGCAGGACCAGTAGGGAGAGCGGGGACTCCCGGGGTCCGTGTCCACTTTGTGCATCTGAGGGGGAGGGAGGAGGAGGCGGACGCCGCAGAGAGGAAGCACAGGCAGGAAGGGGCTGCGGGGACAGACCTGGAGGGCAAAGGCCACTCCGGAGCGGAGTCTGAGGATGTGGGAAAAAAGGAAGGCGACTGAGGAATCTGAGGAATGGGATGCGGCTGGGACCGGCCGACACGTGACCGCAGGGTCCAGTGTGGGAAATGGCTGGGACAGGCATGGAGGGGCCACGGCTTTGGTCTGAAGCGGGGACAGGGACCCCGCTGGGCGGGCCGCCTTAAAAGCACCTGGCAGAGAAGGCCTCTGAAGGGGACGGGATTCATTTCATTTTTAATTTTTAAAATATTTTAATGGATTTTTTTTTTTTTTAGAGAGAGGAGGAGGAGAGGGAGTGAGAGAAACATGGACAGGAGAGTGGAACATCAGTGACCACTGCCTCCGCACAGCCCCGAGCTGGGGGCTCCCCCATTCAGGGGTGAAGCCTGCAACCTGGGCACGTGCCTGGGCTGGGAATCAGACCAGCTGCCCTCGGTGGATGGGATGATGCTCCATCCGCTGAGCCGCCCCAGCCAGGGCAGAACAGAAGGCGTTGTGAGCAGCAGGAGGCACGCAGACCAGCAGGAGATGCCACCCACTGGCCGTCTCGCGTGGACCAGGCCCTCTGCCTACGCTCCTGAGCGTAGTTCCCACAGACCCGCACCGTGAGCACAGAAAGCCAAACTCAGGCAAAAGGTGAGCTGAAACCGGTGTGGCTCAGTGGATAGAGCGTCGGCCTGCGGACTCAAGGGTCCCAGGTTCGATTCCGGTCAAGGGCATGTATCTTGGTTACAGGCACATACTCAGTGTGTGTGTGTGTGTGTGTGTGGCGGGGGTGTGCTGGAGGCAGCTGACTGATGTCTCTCTCTCATCGATGTTTCTAACTCTCCTCCCTTCCTCTCTGTACAAAAATCAATAAAAAATATTTAAAAAGAAAAAAGAAAGAAAGGTGTGACTCCCCCAGAGTCCTCACCTGACAACTGGGATGTGGGTGACGCGTGTCAGGCCTTGGGGCCCCGGCCTCTCCACCACCTCGGGCTGCTTCCTATCGCACTGTCCCCCGGTCCCCGAGTCCGGCAGGAACCTCACACGGTGCCCACGGCTGCCCGCCCCGCTCTGCGGGGGCCAGTGAGAGTGAGAAGCAAAGACGAGCGCTCGCTGACGGCGCTTGCGATGGCTGCAGTAAAATGCACCCCCCGTCCAGGAGGGAAAGAAACACCGGGGAGGGGGTCCTGTGGCTGGGGGCAGCGGGCTCAGACTCTCGAGGTCCTCACGGGGGCTCACATCCTCAGCGTGGGCTGTCCAAAGGAAGAGCGGGGGTTCCCAGCCTTTCTCAGGCCTTTGCCCCCCCGCTCCCCCCTATAGATCCTGCGTGGACTCCACTGGGGGCGTCGGAGTGTCCCCGCTGAAATATCTCCCTGGTTCTCCCAGTCAGTGGTTCTCAACCTTCCTAATGCCATGTCCCTTCAATGCGGTTCCTCATGTTGTGGTGACCCGCAACCATAACGAAAATAATTTTATGGTTGGGGGCCACCACCACATGAGGAACTGCATCAAAGGGACGTGGCATTAGGAAGGTTGAGAACCACTGGCCCAGGTGGTCACAGTATGTAGCCAAGTCCAAGAACCTGCACTCTGCCAGTTGAGTTGGCTGGTGAGGCAGGCCGTGTGGGTCCGCCTGGCGTTCTGTGAGCGGCGGACGCCGGGTCAGTGTTCGGGAAATGAACGTGATGAGCCACAGAGTGCTGATCCCCCTCAGCTCTCCCGCCGTTAAACGGTGTGGTTTCCAGGAGTGTCTGACGCTTCTGTGTGGCACGAGCAGGCCTCTGAGGGCTGGCCGCGGCCGGCTTCCGAAGCAGGGGTGCCTGGGAGGTCTCCCCGGCAGCCAGCGTGCTCTGTGGGAGTGGAACCCCGACGCTGAAAACACCAAGGACCCCCAGGCCATCACATCCTTGGGGAACGCATCCCAGGTCAATGACGGCGAGGCCCGGGGCACAGCTGCTGTCCGCTGGCCAGAGAGGCAGGTGACCGCCCATTGGCCGTCTGTCTCCCTGGACCCGGCCCTCAGTGAAGGTCAGGGACCTGGAACCACGACGTCCAAGTTCAAGCCCATGGCCGGCTGTCTGCCGCTCTGGTGACTGTGGGCCCGTTACCTGGCCTCTGCGTACCCCGGTTTCCCCATCTCTTCCCTAAGGGGAGGGGTGTGACCAGGCCCAAACCCCCAGGGATGTGTGGTGGGTACCAATAGGCCTGTTTGTGAAACGTGAGGCGAGTGCTCGGTCCGGGAAAGAGCCAGAGGATTGCGTGTTATCATGGTGGGAGAATACAGTGGCACCTCGAGATACAAGTTTAATTCGTTCCGTCACCTTGAGGCGTGGGAAACTAGGGGACGCTCGAGTCTCGGTAAACTGGTGGGTCATGTGCAACCGGCCAATCCACAAGATTACTCGTTGCTCGTGTTTCAAAGCAAAAATCGCTCGCTCGACAGCTCGTATCTCAAAAATCTCGTATGTTAGGGCACTCGTATCTCGAGGTACCACTGTATTTTATTAACATACGTGTACAGGGCTGTCTCTAAGCGGCTAGCAACACGCGAGAAGATTCTCAGCAGAAGTGTCTGCACGGGAAGAATCCGCAGGACATGCCAGAGCCGCTGGCAGGTGTGTGAGGGCCGTGAGGCGGGGGGTGGTGTTGCCACTGGCCCTTCTCCTGCCTGGTCCGCGCTGAGGCCTCCCGCCGGCCACGGTCCCTCTGGGGAGGTGCCTGTTGTCACGCTGCCAGCAGCAAAGCAAAACGCTGGGCATGGCAGGCCGGTGCCTTGTCCTTTTGCTTCCAGAGGAGACGATGACACCACGGCAGACCCTGCAGCTGCGGCAGGCGAGGGCTGATGGTGAAATAATTTTCGAGGATCCTCCGTCTCACTCCCTCCCTTCGCCCAGCAATCAGGCCAGAGGACGAGGGCTGGAGTGGAGCCTTTCCAAGTAGGAGCAATGGAGCTGGCACATGTAGGGGCACGTGTGAGGGCGGGGGGGGGGGACGTGTACTCCAGGGCGTGCATCCAGGTCGCTGCACACGGCTCCTTGGACACGCGGAGAGCAGGACGGGAGTCAGCTGCCGAGAGGGACGGAGGAACGAGCCGGCTCTTTTCCGTGAAGTGTTTGTAAGTGAGGTGGAATGGAAAGGTGCACTGTGAACCTGCATCCCAGCTGCAAGTTGCCTCTAATCATCAGGGGCCCCTGAAGGAAGTCGGGAGGACATCCCCCCTCCCCCCCGCCGTGAGGTCCGTGTCCCGCTCTGCCGTCCTCCCGGGGAGATAGCAGATCAAAGGCGGAATCCGAGGATGCGGGCCGGGCTATTTTGGGTTTCCAGCTGTGAGTTTTCTGGATTTCAAAACTCGGGCCTGGCTGTTTGTTTTTCCTCCTGGGAGAGGAGGGAAACGTCCCTCGCCTGCATTCCCACTGTCTAGGATATGAGCTGTGACGAGCCCTGCTGGCTGACCCCTCGGGAGAGGACAGAGCGTTTGACCAGCTCAGCGTTTCTCCCCCTTTCTCACCGCCGCCCTGACTGTACGGCGCGCCCCGGGGACCCGAGTCGCCTTGGCGAGGCCTCGTAAAGCGACCCGCACCCGGACCAGCCGCTGCGGGCCTCTCTCCTCCTGCTCCGGCTTCCCAGGCGCGAGGCACCCACAGTTCCTGCAGGCGGCGACTTTCTGGCCCTGCCTGCTCTGGGTTTGGCTGTAAAACTGCAATCTGCTGTTTTTTTTAAAAAATAACTTCTCATGCCGTTTCCCAGGCGGTCGGTGCACTGGCCGGCTGACAAGACCCGAGCAGTGCCAGGGCCTGTTTCCGGCCCGGAACATGGGAGACACAGCTCCCCGGGCCTCGCCCCTCCAACACGCGTGCTGGGACCTGCGCTGGCACACGAGGAGGAGGCCAGCTCCTCGGCTTCCAGTGCTGGCGGCAGGGATGCCGGATCTTTGCCACATGGGGCAGGCACGTCCAGCGGACGAAGGCCACGCGTGTACTTGGAATGTCCTGCGAAGCATCCCCGCCTCGGAATAATGAAAACTTTTCTTTAATTCTATTCTCTTTCTGTAACTCTCCCTAGGGGACACTGGACTTTCCCAGGGCATCCTTTATGTGCATCTCTCTCTCTCTTTTAAATATATTTTATTGATTTTTTACAGAGAGGAAGGGAAAGAGATAGAGAGTTAGAAACATTGATGAGATACATTGATCAGCCGCCTCCTGCACGCCCCCTACTGGGGATGTGCCCACAACATGCCTTTGACCTGAATCGAACCTGGGACCCTTCAGTCCTCAAGCTGACGCTCTATCCACTGAGCCAAACTGATTTTGGCTGTCTCTCTTTGTATTTTTTTTTTTTTTTTGGTCAATTTGTATTGAATTCTGGGAGACTTCCTTGGATCAGTCTTTAAATTTATTTGTTTATGATTTCTTTGTGTTCATTCTTGGGTTCAGCACACTGACTCTTTTCTTTTGATTTTGTAAACAGGTGCAGGAATTGGGTACCTCTTCAGAGGTAGCGGCTCAGACCTCTCCATTTTCCAGCGAAGGCCTGTTTTCCAACCTGGCCCGCGGGCAACCCCTGGAAGGTGAGCTCCGAGTCTTTGAAACCTTCTTCGTGGGCCGCACAGCGCCAGTGTGGCCCGATGGTTTGTGCTCACACATGTGGCTCGTGGTGAGCTGCTTTGCTCCGTGGTTGGAACCTGAGGAGGCGAAGGCCTGCCTGCCTGAGTGACCCCCAATAAACACCGTGGACAAGAGGCTCAAGGGACTTTCCCTGGGTGATAGCCCATCACAGCTGTCATTGCACATCAATTCTGTACTCAAAGAAAGGTCATATGCTAATTAGACTGGAGACCTTCCAGGAGACCGTGCAGACGTCCTTCTGGACAAAGCCATGGTGGCAGGGCCGAGGCAGAGGCAGTTAGGGGCAAGCAGGCTGGCAGGGGAGGACAGCTGAGGGTGAGCAGGCCTGCAGGGGAGCAGTTAGGCGTCGATCAGGCTGGCAGGGGAGTGGTTAGGGGATGATCAGGTTGGCAGGCAGGCAAAGTGGTTGGAAGCCAGCAGTCCCCGATTGTGAGAGGGATGTCCGACTGCTGGTCCGACGGCTGGTCAGATATTCCCAAGGGGTTCCAGGTTGGAGAGAGGTGCAGGCTGGGCTGAAGGACGTGTGTATGGATTTCATGCACCGGGCCACTAGTTGTTTGTCTGATTATGCACATTTGAGTGACTCTATGGTGGAGACACCTGGAGGGATGATCTGGTTCCTCCTGGAAGTCAGTCACGTCTCTTTTCCCTCCTGACTTTACTCTGTAGCCTCTTACTGAGGCCAGCAGTTCCACAGCTTTCTGAGACCCGTGATTCCTTCCAGTGAATCACTGACACACAGCATACCTTTCTCTCTCCTCTATACTCCATTCTGGTCATTTTCTGAGTAGACATCACTCAGTCTTCTATTAGTATGGAGACGTTTTATTTCTATCCCTTTATTTCTTGGAACATTTTAAACTTATTTGAAGCTTCTTTCTGATCTTTAAAGTGTACTTTTTTGTGTTTTGTCTGTAAATACAGTGGTACCTCGAGATACGAGTTTAATTCGTTCCGTAACCTTGAGACGTGGGAAACTATGAGACACTCAAGTCGCAGTAAACTGGTGGGCCGTGTGCAGCCGGCCGATCCACGCGATGACTCGTATCTCAAATGCGGCTCGTATTTCAAAACAAAAATCGCTCCCTCGACGGCTCGTATCTCAAAAATCTCGTATGTTAGGGCACTCGTATCTCGAGGTACCACTGTATTTCCACTTATTCAAGCTTACCGGTTCTCACCCATGTTTGTCTGGAACACAGTCAGTTTAGCAGGTGGCTGCCTCTTCGGCAGCTGTAGACTCTATGGGACTGGTGCCAGGCCTTGGGGACAGTTCTAAAGGCAGAGTTAAGGTCACCTTCCCCGTAAATTTACATCAGGTCCCCAGGGGTTTCTCTGACTCTGGATCAGAAGGTAAATTAGATTTTAAAAACACAGAGAGAATAGGATTGGGTTCCACTATTATTGTATTCAAATCTTCCCCCCTGTTCTCTGCGTTTGGTTTCAGCAAGTATTTTTTTTACTATATTTCCAGGTCAGTGGGTGGCACTTCAAGTGTTCTCCAAGTTTTGTTCCACGGGTTTAATGAAAGTTGGGAAATAATATAAAACCTCGTCCCCCTTTCCGTGCTCAATCATGCTTTGGTGTTTAACGAACTGAAATAACGGCTATAAGCCACACCCTTCGAGGCTCAGCTGCTTGAATCACAAGGACACTCACTTGTTTCAGAAATCCAATATATTTTTTTAAATAAATTTTTTATCATTTACTTCAAATTGACAGGTATGGTCTGAATACCATCTTGTTTTAGTGTTAACTTTTGCCTCTTTTTCTTATATGTAGAGAGCTGAAGGTTCCACATACATGGGCACGCTTCCTTTGGGTGTAGAATCGTAAGAGCCGAAGTTATCAATCGCGGATTATTTTTATAGGGAGCCTTCTCTTTGAATGGCATCTTCTCTACCTTAGTTTTTCCTAAGCCCAGGTCAAATCTTATTTGTATGAGAATTCTTATGAATAACGCAACTAGGAATATAAAGAGAACACGGTTTGCCAGCTTCTAAAGAATTTGTCGACCTAATCCTTTCAGAATGTGAATAATTATAAGTCTCACTGGGGATCAGAAGTATGGAAGGGATGTGGCTACTATAAAAAAAAGGGAAAATATTAAAGAAAAAAAAGACATGGATAAAATGTTTAATAAATTCTTTATGTCAGTTACCATGGAAGATAATGGATGGACACAAAACCCACAGATCTCCTGGGAAAGGATTTTAAAAAGTTCTCACACACAAGTAAGCAAGGTTGAAAAGGAAGTCAGATGTCTAAACATCGCAGAGGCTCCAGGGAAAGGCACGGCTTCAGAGTTCTAACTGACGTGACGAACAGTGTAAGCAAAACCTCGGAGATAAATCTGCAGCTTCATGAAGAGGAAAACTGCAGATCAAAAGGGTGAGGGGTTGTTTTTGTCAAGATTTCAAGAGGCATCACTACCAGTTAGCTTCAAGTTGAGTTGGGGGAACAGGAGTACTTTGGAGTGTTTTTCTAGAAGAATACCACTTTTCTAGGTTCTCGTACCCTTTCGTGGGTGATAGCAGTTGTCTTTGGAACCTCTCAAGCACCTATGTATATAAAAGCCTAATATGCCTCCCTTGCATGTCCTCTGTTCTCCATGCCTAAAAGAAACCGCAAATCTCCCATGTGCTGTAGCATGTCCTCACAAACCTGGCTCAAACAGTCTCTGATAACACTTTTCTGTAGGTTTGGATGCTATTTGGTGGACTCTCCTTAAACTATTATTTTTTTTTATAAAACATACTGAATTTATCAGAGTGACATTGGTTAATAGGATTCTATAAGCTGCAGGTGTACCATTCTATCATACACCATTCGTCTGTTGTGTTATGTGTTCACCAACCACTGACCAGATTCCACAGGCCCTTAAGTTATACACTCTATTCCCAGCCTCACACACTGGCAGGCTTCTCACTTCATCCCTGGATCTATGCAACCCTGTTTAAGTATTTTATTTATTTATTTTTTAAATATATTTTATTGATTTTTTACAGAGAGAAGGGAGAGGGATAGAGAGTTAGAAACATCGATGAGAGAGAGACGTCGATCAGCCGCCTCCTCCACGCTCCCTGCTGGGGATGTGCCCGCCACCAAGGTACATGCCCTTGACCTGAATCGAACCTGGGACCCTTCAGTGCGCAGGTCAGCGCTCTATCCGCTGAGCCAAACCGGTTTCGGCTATGCAACCCTATTTTAAACTCCAGTCGGACCCTGGGAGATAGGATCCGTTCTATTTTTATCTCGGGAGTGTGCACGGGGGAATACAAAGGAAGAAAACTGTCCAAATAGTTTCTCTCCTAATTGAACGGTTTTTCCTCCCTCTCCCCGTTCCACACCGGAAGTGAGCTGGGTGCGTGGTGAGTTTTCCCAGCCTCTGTTTGTAGAGCATTTTTCCCAAGACGAGGAAAGCCGGTCCTGCAAACACATCGATGGCATGAATACCCGCTCGCCCTGGCCATCAGAGCGCTGCTAATGAGCCCTGCCCTGGCGCCGGCCGGCCCATCAGTGGGGATCACACCCTGGAAGGACACCCCGGGAGAGCTGCTGACTGTGTTACCGAGATCTTCCCCTGTGTCTCCCCCAAGATCTCCACCCTGAAACCCTCAGGACAGAGAAGCCAGAGGCCCTCCCTCCTGGGACCCCCCTTCCCCTCCCCTCACTCACCACCGCCTGGTGCTCCAGCTTCTCACTCCCACGCTCCCTCCAAGGCCCCTCCTCTG
>PVJN01011506.1:0-54006 GCA_004026805.1 Lasiurus borealis
AGCAGCAGGCAGGAAGTGCAGGCAGCATTTGACTTCCAGTTTCAGCCCGATCCTTGCAGGCCACCCCAAGTGACCCCACCTGTGCACGAATTTATGCTCTGGGCCTCTAGTTTTATCAATAAAAAGTAGTCATGGAGAGATGAAATTGACTCCTAATTCCTGCCTCCCCACCCTCTGTCTTTCTGTTTCCTGTAGCCTCTTGCTTCCTCCTGCTGTGGAATATGATGCCTTCTACCTATTCATGCCCAGTCCTTCCCTCTAATGTTTGGGATTCTGATCCATGTAAGCACATAAAAACTTAATCTTAATGTTTCTTATCTTTTTTTCTCTTACTCTGAGGGGTATTTCTCCGAGCCTATAATTATGGTTAAGTCTTTCTTATCCAAATAAAATATTCTCTTAACTCTATGTCATCCTCTAGTTCTGGGTGGTCCCTAATCTTTACCCTTTTGCTTCAATTTAACCTTTTGGAAGAATAATCTGTACTATTTTCTCCAGGATCTCTCACCCCTTCATGTTACCACAATCCTCCCCTCTCCCAAGGTCACCAGTGACCTCCATATTAACTAATTCATTCTTCCATCCTGAGTCTAGTGAACCTCTCAGCTTCATTTCTCATTTTGATCACATATTCTTTGACATTGTTCACTCCATTAACATCTAAATAATTATTCATGTCACCACATCTGAATGTAATTTTTAGTTTGCCCATGTATTGTCATTACTCCTAAAACCCTGGTGTTCTCCAGGTTTCTGTCCTTGCACTTTTCTCTTCTCTCTCTACTTTGTTAGCTCCCCAAACCCTTATGACTTTACCTACTTTATATGCTAACTAGTGATTTGTTCACTGGTTGGGGTGTGTGGCCTGCAGGAATTGGCCCAATGTGGGAGCAGGGCTCATCCCAGTCAGTCGAGCCACTGTGGACCCACCGCTCAACAGCTGCTCCCTGATCTGGCATCTTCTGTGGAGCTGGAGCACTCGCCTCTCCAGGGGACCCAGTTGGGGCCGGACCCAGGGACAAGAGCACTGAGAAGTGAAGGAGTAGGCCTCAATCCCGTTGCAGCCACGAACCTGCCTCCCAACCTCCAGGGTCAGCTCTGCAAGCCCAGAGGAGATGGCAGGGAGTGAGGAGGCGGACCCTGGGGTGAGGAGGTGATGATTACAACCCGTATTCTTGCCCATCGGCCAGGATTTCGCAGCAGGAGCAGCGGCTCATCCCTGTCAACCAAGCAGTGCTCCCACTGTGGTAGTGCACTGACCACCAGGGACCAGCTCCTGCATTGAACATCTGCCTTCTGGTGCTCAGTGTGCATCATAGCAACTAGTCTACCAATCGTTCTTGTTGCTCTGCCATTCATCGCTGTGCTTTTATTATATAAAGTTATTCTCAACTCTTTTTTTCCCATCTCCGAGCAGCTCTTTCTTGAACCTCATTTATCTAGCTACATACAGGTTATATCAACTTAGAAGTCTACAGATGCCTGAAACTCAGTATAGAATCTTTGTTTTCCCCTAGTAGATTATACTTCTTTCTCGAAAATTATTTTAGCTTCCTTTTCTCTCTCACCTTCATAGCCATGTACCAAGTTTAGAACATTTTATATCTTACTTGTCTACTCTCTTCTATCTCTGGACCCTGGAACATTGTTCCTGACCGACTACAGCCGTCCTTGGACAGCAATGCTTAACACCCTGCCCTTCGGGAATCTTTCCTTTAAACCACAGGCAGATGCTTTACCTCAGTATGTAGTTTGGGTTATCTCATCCTTTATAACAACTCCTCAGTAGCGCCCCCGTGCTTGTAATAAAGGCCAAATTCCTCGGCATGTCTTTCCAAGTCCTCAGTAGCATGGACCCAGCTCCCTCTCCAGCCTCCTTTCTTGACACATTCCACCTCACACTTTACAAATTAGAAATACAAAACTCTTTGTAATCTACTCTCAATTCTCCATTTGTACAATATTTTATTTCCTAACTCTGTGCTTTTGCTCCTGCTCTTGTTGGCTTTGCCTAGAATGACCCTCCTACCTTTCTTTATCTGACTAAGTCTCCCTCATCTTCAAGACTGAACTCAAATATCCGCTATAGGAAGATCTCCTTGAGTTCTTGGCTATACTTAATTCTCTCTTGGTACTCCCTAACCCCTTGACATAATCTTGACTTGCCAGCGATTATGGCATACTGAAAAATCCATGTCCTCTGCACAACTGCATGGAAGAAGCCCATCTTATACATCTCAGCATTATATATATCCTCTCCAATCCCCCTATGTCTTCATCCCCCTCTCCCAATATAACAGATTTTTCAGTGCTTGGAACACAGTAGGTGCTTAGTTACTTTGTTGAAATAAAGTATATAATAAATCTTAGGCATCTTCCCCCTTTTATAATGTCTTCTGATATAGTACTATTTTCATTACTTTCTTTTTGCTTTACTTACGAGAAAGCTTGCTGCAGAAACAAGTATGTGGATATGCAAAGTCATTAAGAAGTAATTACACACACATACAAAAGAAGTGAATTTCAATTCTTAATTGTCAACACTGAATATGCTAAGATGTCAAATGTGGTTTTAAAAATAAAACCTGGTAACCTAAAAAGCTGAGGCACATTTCAGGCATGAACTAATTTACCAGGCACTTGTTTTCTTCTCCAGTTCATTTTGTTTTTGTGTTCCTTATCCTCATCACTAGTCAATTGTGTATCCCAATCAAGAAACCACAGTGATTAGTAAAGGTAGAAGGTACTTTTTTGAATAAATATTATTTGAACACTCTTTTCTCATTTTGGTAGTTTCTCATAGCATCTATTCGTTCCATGATCTCCCTTCTCCATAGATTTCAGTTTACTTGGATGCTGCAGTATAGACTTCGACTTAAGTTTCACAAATCAGATGGTAAATTGTATTTTAATTAAAAATACAGATGTGTTTTCTCAGTTCAAATTCCAGTGATAATGAATGACTGATACCATAGTAAGCAACTGTAATAACATGGTAAAACACCATTTGCAGCTATTGGACAATCAGGGGTGGATAATATCCTTGAAATAAGAAAAGTTTCTAAGGTGAGCCCTAATTCACTCTGGATTTCTTCCTGGTGTCTTTTTTTCCAATATGAGTTGGAAATAAATGTAACCCAAGCAGAAAATTATACTCCTGATAAACTATAGGAAGCAGAGATTAGAGTTTGGGATGTAAAGATAGCTGAGATTTGGGGTCAAGGTACCACTGATAAAGAAGCAGCAGATAAAGAGCCTCTAAAATGCATATAAAAATACCTGATGAGTCCTTTGCATCTTGTAAGCTCTAAATATATAAAGTACGGTACCAAAAGGCCAACAGAGAACAACTATTAGAAGACTGATGATTTGATGGAAATTTCAGAGGTCATGCATTTTGGGGAGGTGAAGGTATTGGAGTTCTAGTCCAGCTAAAGAGGAGAAATCTTGGGGAATATTCTAGACATTCCATTATTCCAGAATGGTCTTGCCTTAAGGATATGGGCTTCACTCTGTGATTATGAATAAAACTGAAAGAATTAACCTAAAAAAAAAAAAAGTAAAAATAAAGCATCAACAAGATCCAGAAGATTTTCTGGCATTTTAATTGCCTTTTAAATGAAAGATTCAATACTATTTAGAGAAAAATAATATAATCTAAAGCTCTATGATAGGTCCTTCACAATGTCCAACACACAATAAAAATTACCAAATATTCAAATAAACAGGAAACAGTGACCGATAATAAAACAAATACAAAAATGATCTATATATTGTAGGTGAAAGGCAAGAAATCAAAATACACTTGATCTTAGCCAAAAGGTCGAGAAACAAGGAGGAACTTCAAAATAGTTATGGTTGATATATTCAAATAAATAGAAGAAGATACCTCAGAAATGCAAAATAAAATATCTGAAATTG
This sequence comes from Lasiurus borealis, assembly GCA_004026805.1. Classification (NCBI taxonomy): domain Eukaryota; kingdom Metazoa; phylum Chordata; class Mammalia; order Chiroptera; family Vespertilionidae; genus Lasiurus; species Lasiurus borealis. The sequence goes on from PVJN01011506.1 coordinate 3,922, forward strand.
AGAACTTATTGGATAAGCTTTAAAAGCAGGCAAGACAGAGTAGAAAACATGATTCTTGAACTTGAAGAGAAGGTAAAAATATTCAAACTAAAGCACATAAAGAGAAAATTTTAAAAGAAATTAAAAGCAGAATAGAATTGAGAGCATAAGTAAAAAGATTGAAAATATATATATAATTAAAGTCCCAGAAAGAAGTAAGAGAAAATAAGATAGAGGCAATACTGAAGGAATCATATCTAAGAACTTACCAAATTTGATGAACATCAATCTATATTTTCAAAAAGCTCAGGAAACCCTAACATGTATACATACAAAGAAAATGGTACCGAGGCACATACTTATCAAACTACTGAAACAAAAGCTAAAGAGAGGTGGAGTTATGTGAAGAGACAGTGAAGGCATAGAGATCCATTTTACTGGTGTAGTCACGAGCACAGACAGCGTATTCTGGGATCAGTGGTGATGGCAGCAATTTCCTAATTGGGCCAGAGGCAGTGTGACTTACCAGACAGCTCTGTGATATGCAGTTCCGGATGTTATTCCTGGAAGCTTAATCTAGAGCTTACTTCTGTGATCCTTCCAAAGTCTTTGTGAACTTTCTAAAATCCTGTAATTAATACTTTTATTCTTAAGCTAACTAATGTGCATTCTGTTGTGTGCAGCTATTAATAACTCTGACCCCGATGTCTGGGTCCTGCTGTGCCAGTCTAACATGACTGCTTGCTGACTGCAGGTTAGATGAGCAGGAGTCAGAACCAGCACGGACTCTTCACTTAGCTGTATAAGATCACCTTAAAGAGAAAAGTGACCACAAAAAGCTTACCCATCTGTCACATGGCCTGAGGGAGTAGATGCAGGGGAAAGGACGCTTTTACCACATAACAATCTATCAGTGTCCATCGTTGTCATTTCTCTTTCTGGCATCATCTCAGGGTTATTTTTTTCTCTCCTGGTAATAGGATATATAGCAAGTTTCTTCTTGGACATTAATAATCCTCACATTATATATAATAATCCTCTTTGCTCAGAAAAGAAAAACAACATAATTCAAAAAATGTAGATGTCTAGTTTACCACAGCAACTGGCAAGCATTCAGTTGCTGCTGCCAATTGAGGACATTTGTTCATGAATGTCTTGCTGTCATCAACTGTGCCATGAACCATCATCATAATCAGTGATATTGATGAACCCCTTGCATTACTGGCTTCCCTAAAGCCTCTACAGATGGGGCATCACAGAGAAGTTCTCTGTGGTTAACCATGGTTATAACATTGCCAGAATCAAGAGAGCTCTGAGGAGCCATAGGCATTGATACTAGAGTGATTTTAGGTCACAGAAGCAGATGGTATTTCCTCTGTTCAGCTAGATGATGCTATCCATGTCTCTTGGCAGGTAGTTAATTGAAATGCCACAGGGTTTGGGGACTTGATGAATCTAGGTATTAGTTCCAACTAAAATACTTAAAATAGCCCTACTCTTAAACTATCTGCTTCAAAAAAGCATAGTGGCTGTATTGGGGTCTATTTTATAAATTCTTTTCTTTTTAATCGTCTTTGTAATGATAGCCTTATATTTCAGTGACCAGTCATAACATCATCTTACAAAATGTTTTGGAAATGAAGCTACGTGGTACAGCATACATTGTATTCTATGTTTGTATTTTGCAGTGACTTTATGCAATATAACTTCAGGCAGCCATATTCTCAAAGACGTAATTTAAGAGTGGAAGCTATAGTTTTTAAAACCAATATTTTTTTCAAAGTTCTATTTAAAATAGACACATGTTTACTAAAAAAAGTTTTTAACTGTGTCTCATTTAACAAAATAGAGAATCCAGCAATAGACCCATATGTCCGTAGTCAGTTGATTTTCAATGGATACAAAGTCAGTTCAATGGAGAACTAGAGGCCCAGTGCACAAAATTGTGCAGCCCTGCCCACCTGCCTGCTGCACTCGCAGCTGTGCCTGCCTTGCCACCCTGCCTGCCCACTGGCCACCAGCCTTGCTGGGATTGGAGCCTAAGGGGTGCGGGGGAGGGCCCAAGAGGACCTCCATGCACCTCATGTGACTGATTGTTTGGTCGTTTCGGTTGTGATGCCTCTCGGCCTTTTATTATTATGATGGTGTGGGGACCATTGCTTATCCAGATGCAAAAACAAATGAACCTCAGATACATACCTTGTGTCCTATACAAAAATTAATTTAAAATGGATCGTTGACCTACATGTAAAACTGAAAACTACAAAACAAAGGGAAAGATAACATAGGAGAAAAATCTTTATAATCTTGGGTTGTACAAAAATTTTTAAACATCACACCAAATGCATTATCCCTTAAAAGAAAAAAATGGACAAATTGGGCTTTCTCAAAATTAAGATCTTTTGCTTATTGAAAAACAATGTGAAGACAATAAAAAGACAGGCCTTCACAATATTTGTCAGTGACATGTCTAATGAAGGACCTGTACCAGGATTTATGAATAATTCTCAAAACTTAATAAGTAAAAAACCCAATAAAAAAAGGAGCAAAATATTTGAATACTAACTTCACAAAAGAAGATATATGGAAAATAAGGTATGAAAAGTTGCTAAATATCAGTAGTCATTAGGAAAATGCAAATTAAAACCAAAATGTGATCTCAGTATATACCTACTAGAAAGTCTAAAATAAAAAAATCTGTCCGAGACCGGTTTGGCTCAGTGGATAGAGCGTTTCAGACTGAAAGGTCCCAGGTTCGATTCTGGTTGGGGGCATGTACCTTACTTGCAGGCACATCTCCACTGTAGGGTGTGCAGGAGGTGGCTGATTGATGTCTCTCTCTCATGTATGTTTCTGACTTTCTCTCTCTCTCCCTTCCTCTCTGTAAAAAAATCAATAAAATATATATTTTTTAAAAAATATGGCCATGCCAAATGTTAACAAAGATGTAGAACAACTGGAATTAGCATGCATTGCTGGTGGGAGTGCAACATTATATAGTCACTTTGTGATACACTTACAGAATTAAGCATACACTTGCCAAATGACCCAGCAATTTTACTTCTAGACCAGTGGTTCTCAACCTTCCTAATGCCACAACCCTTTAATACAGTTCTTTATGTTGTGGTGATCCCCAACCATAAAATTATTTTTGTCGCTACTTCATAACTAATTTGCTACTGTTATGAATCTTAATGTAAATATTTGTGTTTTCTGATGGTCTTAGGAGACCCTGCTAGCTGTTCGCGACCCACAAGTTGAGAACCGCTGTTCTAGACATTTACTCATTTAAAATGAAAACCTATGTTTACACAAAAACCTGTAAATGAACATGTGTCGCAGCTTTATTGTAATTACTAAAACTTGAATCAACCCAAATGCCTCAACCTGGGAAGAGATAAACTATGATACTTCCATATAGTAGAATATTACTTAGCAATAAAAAGTAATGAATTACTGATACACATAACAACATGGACAGATCTCAAAGTTATGATGCTAAATGAAAAATGCCAGACACAAAAGCTACCTGCTATGTGATTTCATTTATATGATCATCTTGCAAAGACAAAACTGTACAAACTGGAAAGGAGGGACTTCCCCAGTCATCAGAAAGAAGTGGAGGAGAAAACCACCACTGTCTTCAAGTTTATATTCCAGCAATAGATCCCACGTAACCTCTCATGAACCAGAACTTACTCATACCTTCGAAACATGGCTGCAAGCTGAACAGTGTTCTTTACTTTAGGTGGTTATTATCCACCAAAATTAAGAGGTGTTACTATGAATAGATAAGAGGGACAACTAGCAGATTCTATAGCTGTGAGTTACCAGTAAGGATTTGGGGGTACTTGCCTCCCAGACTCTACCTCTGCTTCAAGCATTTACATAAAGGGTCTCTATGGACTAATCTCTCAAAGGACAAACACAGGACCCTTGAGTTCTTCTGGAAGGCTGAGTATCTGGTAATTTTTAGAAAAATTTAAGGGGGTGGGGGAAAGATTTAAGAGGTAACTGGTTTCCCTAACTTCTCTTAATCCCATGGTGCCATGTAACTTTCCTCCTCCCTATTTCTCTTTACCTGTACTTGCTTTGTGTAGACAAAGTATCCTATCTAATAAAAGAGTAATATGCAAATTGACTCTACCTCTGCTACACCCACCAGCCATGCCCACCAACCACGCCCATCAGCCAATCAGAGTGAGTATGCAAATTAACCCAAGCAAGATGGCTACGGGCACAGAGAGAGCAGGTGATGGAGGAAGCCAAGCTTTCCACAAACCATGGCCGGCCCAGGCCTCTGCTTAAGGCAACAAAGTTTCAATGGCTGCTGCCATGGAGCGAGCAGAAGGCTTGTAGAAGATAAATAAATCCCAGATACCAGGGCCTCCACTTGGGTTGTCAGGGGTCATGGCCAACCTGAAAACCATCACAGGCCCCTCACCCAGGCCACCCCATGCCCCAAGGGAACACCCACCCTGATCCAGGACACCCTTTAAGGCAAACCAGCTGGCACCCACCTGTGCACCAGGCCTCTTTCCTATCTAACAAAAGAGTAATATGCAGAATGTCCATCACTCCAACACATAAGATGACTGCCCCCATATGGTCAAAAGATCCTCCCCCCATCTGGACAGAAGATGGCCACCACAAGATGGCCAGTAGGGGAGGGCAGTTGGCAGGGACCAGTCCTGCAAGGGAGGGCAATTGTGGGTGATCAGTCCTGCAGGGGAGGGCAGTTGGGAGGAACCAGGCCTGCAAGGGAGGGCAGTTGGGGGTGATCAAGCTTGCAGGGGAGGGCAGTTAAGGGTGACCAGGCTGGCAGAGGAGGGAAGTTGGGGGTGATTGGGCCTGCAGAGGAGGACAGTTAGGGGAGTGGTTAGGGGGTGATCAGGCTGGCAGGCAGAAGCAGTTATGGGGCAATCAGGAAGGCAAGTAGGTGAGCAGCTGGGAGCCAGCAGTCCTGGATTGGAGAGGGAACAGGTTTGCTTGAAGGACACCGCCCCCCTCCATGCACAAATTTCATGCACCTGGCCTCTAGTTGTAAAATAAATAAATAAAACTTTGCTTTGAAACTCATAGGCTAAAACAAGTCAAATTGCTATTTTTGTAGGTCAGAATGGCTGCATATCAGCACTTTCATATGATGCAACCTGGTATGTAGACAAGTAAGTTTGTGGGCTCTTTTTACAATATATGTATAATGATGTATTATATTTTTCTAGAGATCTAATTTTACACATTATGCATTAGGTAAATGTGATCTTCCTCCTACCTCACATTGTTCTCCCTGTGCTCATCTCTCATTAGATTTATTAGATCTGATGTAAATGTGTGTATGCCTTTTGCTGAACTCTAAACATAAGAAGTGAAGGATATATGTTTTATTCATCTTTGAATCAGTACTAGAGGCCCAGTGCATGAAAAGTTGTGCCCTTGGGGGGACGAGGGAGCAAGGGCTCAGCCCGGTGTGTGCCCTCTCGCAGTCTGGGACCCCTGGCAGGATGTCTTCCTGCTGGCTTAGGCACCCCTGTTGCGCTTGCAGTCATCAGCCCAGTTTGTGGCTGAGCAGAGCTCCCCCTGTGGGAGTGCACTGACCACCAGGGAGCAGTTCCTGCATTGAGTGTCTGGCCCCTACTGGTTAATGTGTATCATAGTGACTGGTCGTTCTGCTTTTAAAGGGTCAATTTGCATATTACTCTTTTATTATATAGGATTGCTTAACACCAGTTATAGTGCATAATAGTTATGCAACAACCACCAGTATTAATTTCATATACCCTTGAATAAGTCATATTTGCATGAAATTGACTTTAAATTGAAAAAGAGCTATATAAATAATCCTGTATACCCATTTATGTCCTCTGATAATCTACTTATCTTTCAAATTGTTTGTCATAGTTTTAAAAAGTTTGTATTTTAAAATCAGTTCAAACTGATACAAATTTACCTCATTCCATTCAAGGCAATCCCTAAGGCTTTCATAACACCAGAGCTCATTCTGGTTTCTATATATACTTTTCTCCAGCAAAAACTCAGAGGGCTGATCTATTTGTGTTTTGTAGTTTGCCCTTTCACCCTAGCATGGTTTGATTGGGGAAACTTTAGGCAGCGAATAAAAGAATAATTGGGTGGAAACACTGATTCCTTGCTCTTAGCCCCAGATGGCATAGAAGTCTTTTATCAAAAGAATTTCAAGTTCAAGATTGACAGGTTATAAGTGAGTGGATGAGGTCATCTTTTTAATGTGTCATGTATTTTCATAGCACTCTGGATGATAATGAAGAAATGAATTATATTGGCTATTGAAGAAAATCTCTGCTTTGATATCTATGGTATTTAAGTAGTGAAGCATTTAATACTCTGAGCACAATGATTACTTGGCATTAGGCTGATTTTAATCCAGTGAATTCCCATTGGAGTGTTTTCACTGCAGACTACTTGAGAACATCTCCATTTTGTAAATGTCTAAAATAATGTATATCAAGTTTCTCCTATTTTTGTCTTCTTATAACAAATGTTACATTTGGTTGTGTTTGCTTGATGGAAGTTCTTTGTTGTGGGTGAGAGAGGCAGACTAAGGAAGGGATAAAGTTGAACCAAAAAATGAGAAAAATAACCTGTTGGTGCCTGAAGCATTTATAATAAAGAGAATCAAATTTCTGGGCATGAAAGAACCATAAGAGACATGTTAAAAGTGATTCCTCTGGGCTCTGTGCCTATTTCTTTACTTTAACAAAAGATGGAATTTGTAAAAGACATATGTTGAATGGCTGAGTATTTAAAAGTAGCACAAGTTGCTTGTTACTATTTACTTAGTGATTATTACAAAAATTCTTTTCCTTTGTATATAGCATAAACCATTCATTTACTTAGTCACCAAATATTTATTTGAGCACCTGCACTGTGCCAGGCACTATATGATAGGCGCTAGGCACTAGGAGATGGATATGATGCCATCAGGGATCCAGATTCTAGTAGGAAATACAGGCATGTAAACAAACAGTTATTACAGAGCAATGGTTCTCAACTTGTGGGTCGTGGCCTCTTTGGGGGTCGAACGACTCTTTCACAGGGGTTGCCTAAGACCATCGGAAAATGCAGATATTTACATCACGATGCATAACAGTAGCAAAATTTCATGGTTGGGGGTCACTACCACATGAGGAACTGTATGCAAGGGTCTCGACCTTAGGAAGGTTGAGAACCACTGTTATAGAGGATGGTAAGTGCCTTGGGAGGGAGAAGTATGAAATTATGGGAGCACAGAGGAGGGTACATAGCCTACAGGAGGAGAAAGTGGTCTTACCAGATAAGCAACAGGAGAGGCAGCCTAAAGGATGGTATTCACTAGCTTGGTAAAATGAGAAGTGGGAGAACATTACAGACCTGGGGACAGATGAGCCAGTCTCCTATAGATCGGTAACCAACTTGTCAGGATTCAATAGCAGTTTGTTGTTTCTTCTTCATAAATTGTGGGCCAGAGAATAATGGGATGAGGGCTAGAGAAGTGGGTGGGTATTGGATCTTGCAAGGCCCTGAGTGCAATGTGGAGGGGCTGGAGATTTAGTCAATGTGTGTAATGAGGATCCATTAAAGAGTTTTAGTAGGAAACTGACAAGTTTAAGATCAGTCTGATAGCTCCGTGGAAGATGGATTTTATGGGGACAGGGTTAGTGGAAGGGAGGGAAGTCAGGCATCAGTTGCCATAGTCTGGGTGAAAGATGACAGTGGTGTGAACTAGAGTGATGATTATAGAGATGGAGAAGGAAGGGATGGGGGGATATTTACAAAGTTAAATCAACAGAATGGGATGAGGGAGAAGAAAAAGCCAAAAATGACCAGGTTTATAGCTTTTGTTTGTTCTTTTGTTCATTCATTCATACAATCATTCATCCATTCAACAAATATTTAGTGAGTGCTGGGTATACACTGGCATATTTCTAAATACCAGGGAGTCAAACAAAACAAAACACAAAAACAACCCTAAATCTTAACCCTTAAGGCTGTGCTGTCTCACTTTAGTCTCTGCAAATGGCAGCCATCACTCTGTGTTCTCTATTTATTCTTTGCAACTACTTTCAGTAGCCCTGGGAATATCCTTAACACATTTGCAATATTAATTTGCAAATCATAATTGGACTTAATATATCTGTTGTAATTAGTCCTAACAAGTTTTGCTCCTTAAGAGGATTTCTTGCATTCTGTATCATGCCCTGGCACTTTTTGTGTGAACTTAATATTTCCAGGCCTCATATTTTTGTCTGTAAAAGTTGAGAGTTGGACTAAATTATCTCCACCTCTAATATTCTGTGATTCACATGTAAATGCTATTTTAGTATCTCTGTAGTGCATTTGCATCTTTGAGTGAATTTTTAGTAATTAGCTGGTCAGTTTGGAAATTGTATATAGGTTGTTTTTTTTAAAGTCTATATATTTTTTAATATATATTTTTATTGATTTTAGAGAGGGAGGGAGAGGGAGAGATAGAAACATCGATGATGAGAGAGATTAATTGATTGGCTGCTTCCTTCACGCCCCCCCACTGGGGATCGAGCCCACAACCTAGGCATGTGTCCTTGTCTGGAATTGAACCCGGAACCCTTCAGTCTGCAGGCTGACGCTTTATCCATTGAGCCAAACCAGCTAGGGCTAGGTTGTTAATTAGCATGAAGCATCATACTTTTCCTCCTATTTGGCATGTTAACAAAATGAACATTTTCTAGGACAAATGTGTGGCATTTAAAATAATGAGGCTTGCTGTAACCGATTTAGCTTAGTGGATAGAGCGTCAGTCTGTGGATTCAAGGGTCACAGGTTCGATTCCGGTCAAAGGCAGGTACCTTGGTTGTGGGTACATCCCCAATAGGAGGCAACTGATTGATGTTTCTCTCTCATCGATGTTTCTAACTCTCTCTCCCTCTCCTTTCCTCTCTATAAAAAAATCAATAAAATATATGAAAAATAAAATAAATAAAATAATGAGGTTAGTCTGACCTAAAAGACCTTTTTAAAGTCTGTTCCAGCATCATGATAATCCTATCTATTAAAGAGGGAATATGCTAATCGATCATCACACCTTCACAAAGATGGTGGCACCCACAGCCAATAAGGAGAGAATATGCTAATTGATGCCACACCCTCAAAGTTGGCTGCGCCCACAGCCACAGATGGTGATGCCCAGTCTCCTCAGCCCTGCCAGGACGTCAGGCACACGGCATGGCTGGGCTCCCCCTCAGGCTAGTCTGGCTGCTCTGCATGCCTGCCTCCTTTCAGTCCCCCAACCACCCAGGGCCAGCCCGAGGGATGACCAAACAACTAAACAAGCATGCTGTGTATGGCAACTGGGCTGGCATCGAGGTTGGTGAAGTATGATCAAACAACTGAACAAACAGGCTGCGTGGGGTGACCAGGCCAGCGAGGGGGGTGGGGGGAGTTGTGAGGATTGACCAGGTTAGCAGGGGGGCAATTGGGGACGATTAGGCTGGCAGGGAAGGCAGTGAGAAGTGACTAGGCTGGCGGGGGTAGGGGGTTTGGCAGTTGGGAGTGACCAGGCCAATGGGGGTAGGGGCAATTAGCGGTGATCAAGCTGGCATGCAGAGGTAGTGAAGGAAAATCAGGCTGGCAGAGGGAGACAGTTAGGGGTGACCAGGCAGGCAGGTAGGTAGGTGAGTGCTTAGGAGCCAGCAGTCCAGGATTGTGAGAGAAATGTCCAACTGCTGGTCTATACCTCTCCAATCCAGGACCCCTTGGGGGATGTCTGACTGCTGGGGGATGTCGACTGCTGGGGTCCCGGATTGGAGAGGTATAGACCAGCAGTTGGGCATTTCTCTCACAATCTGGGCTGAGGAGACCCTCCCCCGTGCACGTGTGTATAAATGATCATATGGGATGCCTACTTACTTCACAATAATTCATATGGCAGAAGAAAATCCTTATTAGTGACAATAGAAATGTCATTTTGTGTGTCTGAATGGAATTTTAGCTCACCTAATGAAATATTTTATACTTGATTTTAAAGTTGGCTCAATAGTACAATTAGGCAGTTTTGAACTGAAACCCAATAAACTTCTAGTGCCTCTTCCTGGCTTGTTAAGACTCTTGAAAAACTTCAAGCCATATAAATCATTTACAACTAAATAGCACTATTTTACATGTTAATGTTTGTATTTAAGTATATCAATTGACTTTTTGGGAAAAGTTAGGCATTGTTAAAATTAATCAGAAAGCTTATCAGGAATCTACAGGTATAGTGGTCATTCTTTGATTTGAAAGTGAATAGATGCTCAGGCCACACACTCTGGGAACTGACAGTACTGCTGCTGCTGCAAAGGGGTGATTCCGTCTAGGAAAAACGCTCACCACAGTATGTCATTATGACTACCTATCTTGTCTAAAGTCATAATAATTTCTCCAGAGATATATTTTCAATTTAAAATTTCCCCATCAAGAATCTTTTTACAAAATGCTATGAATAAATATAACCAAGTGCAACTCTGACTTCCAGCTGTCACCAAAAGTCTCCAAAGAATATACTTTGATTGTAAAACTAAACTGATAGAGATTTGAGAAGAAAGAGACTCCCAAAAGCCACAGAGCTGTTAGGTCTCTTTGTTCACATAAATTCCCTAGTAGGAAGCCACAATATCAAGAAGTTCTTTCTTTATATTTTGAGAAAGGAGAAACCTAATTACTACCCAGAAGCAAATGGCATACCTGCCACCTGTGCGTGCACAGGTTATGAATGGGAACCTATTATATAGCTGAAATCTAAATAATATAACAATTACAAATTAGTTATCTTCCTTAATGGTTTCAAAGTATGCTGATGAATATTTTTCTGTCATCAAAGCTACCAGTATCTTATGAGCGACCACACATTATTATCCCTAAGCTACTGATGAGGACATGGAGCCACAGAAAATGGGCCTGCCAGAAGTGATGTATATGGCATTTGATTTGGGACCAGAAATAACTCTGCAGATTCTTAGTAATGCCATTTCCTAAAGACTGCAGGACCACTTGCAGGGACTTAGCAACAGAAAAAAGCTCAGAAAAAAAAAGCCAGGTAGCATTGTTTTTCCATTCTCCTTTTTCATGTTTCTTTCCTTTAACACTCATGCCAAAGCTAAGTGAGTCAGCCTTGTTGTTCCCAGCTGTGCAAGTATTTTGTGGTTACCTAGCTACTCATGTTATAGTTCATATAAATTCATTCTACTTTGTTGACTTGCACCTTTCTTCTTGAGCCCTTCCATCCTTGCTTCTGAGATTACCCCCTGTCCAGTTTTTCTTTTGACTTCTGTCCACTTCACAGATTCTCTTGGATTGCAGAAATCAACTCCTCTGACATTAATATTATAACCCAAAGAGCCACCAGAAAAAAACTACCTGAAAGAAAACATTCTGCGATGTTACTTTCCTGCATAAAATATGTGAATGGCTTCTCGTGGACCTTGCAGTAGTTGTCAATGTCCGCAGACCCAATGCCTCCTATTTGTAACAAATATACTATAACATCTCATTTACCTTTCCAAAATGAAATCCATAGAAAATACTACCAACCTAAACACATAACTTGAAAATAAAATCACTATAATACCCTAGCAATAATGTAAAATGGAAGTAAAAGAAAACAATCCTAATATAAAAAACCCAGGATCCATCATGACTGGAGGCTCGACCAAGTGGAAGTTAGTCCTGGGGTCAGCGCTGGGTTGCCATGGAGACACCGCATTGACTGCTGCAGCTGCAGTCATGGTGACCCAGCACTGACTATTGAGGAGGGGCTGCGAATCAGGCCCAGAGAGAGGCTTGAAGAGAGAAGCAGAGCATGATCCATAGTCTGTGTGGCAGCTGTTGATAAGCACTTGCCTCTCTCTTTCTCTCTGGGTTGGGCCAGCAGCTGTACCTCCATTTCTCTCCAGGCCTCCACTGGGGCTGATGATCAGCTCCATCTTTCTGATCAGGCCCTGTTGATAGGCCCACAGATGTTGACTGGCATAGAAACCAACAAGTCAGAACCAAATCTGGGTCAACTGTGAGGAACCAATGGCTGCATAGGACGCAGAGCTTTTGACACTACTGGCATAGAAACTGACCAATCAGAACCAAATTGGCTGGCAGAAGAGGGAAATTGGGGGCGAGATCAGGCCTGCAGGTGAGGGCAGTTGGGGGCAAGATCAGGCTGGCAGGGGCGGGCAGTTAGGGATGATCAGGCAGGCAGTCAGAGGCAGTTAGGGGCAATCAGGCAGGCAGGCAGAGAAGTTAGGGGGGATCAGGCAGGCTGGCAGGTGAGCAGTTAGAAGCCAGCGGTCCCAGATTGAGAGAGAGATGTCCAACTGCCTATGGGATTGGCCCTAAACTGTCAGTCGGACATCCCCAAGGGGTCCGCAATTGCAGAGGGTGAGGGAACATGCCCTCTGTGCATGAATTTTGTGCATTGGGCCACTAGTCCATAATAATAAAAGCATACTATGCTAATTATTTATTTTATTTGATAAATCTTTATTGTTTAAATTATTACATTTGTTTCTCTCTTTTCTCCCTATAGCTCCCCTCCATCCGGCTCTCACCCCTCCCTCTACCCTTATCTCCCCCCACATTGTCCTCATCCATAGGTGTATGATTTTTGTCCAATTTCTCCCTGCACCCTTTTACCTCTTTTCCCCTGAAAATTGTCAGTCCACTTCCTTTCTATGCTCTTGATTCTATTATATTCATCAATTTATTCTGTTCATCAGATTTTTAATTCACTTGATTTTTAGATTCACTTGTTGATAGATATGTATTTGTTGTTCATAATTTTTATCTTTACCTTTTTCTTCTTCCTCTTCTTAAAGAATATCTTTCAGCATTTCATATAATACCAGTATGGTGTTGATGAACTCCTTTAGCTTTTTCTTATCTGTGAAGCTCTTTATCCACCCTTCAATTTTGAATGATAGCTTTGCTGGGTAGAGTAATCTTGGCTATAGGTTCTTGCTATTCATCACTTTGAATATTTCTTGCCACTTCCATCTGGCCTGCATCATTTCTGTTGAGAAATCAGCTGACAATTGTATGGGTGCTCCATTATAGGTAATGAACTGTTTTTCTCTTGCTGCTTTTAAGATTCTCTCTTTGTCTTTTGCCCTTGGCATTTTAATTATGAAGTGCTTTGGTGTGGTCCTGTTTGGATTCCTTTTATTTGGGGTTCTGTGTGCTTCCAGGACTTGTAAGTCTATTTCTTTTACCAGGTGGGGGAAGTTTTCTGTCATTATTTCTTCAAATAGGTTTTCAGTATCTTGCTCTCTCTCTTCTTCTGGCACCCCAATTCTGATGTTGGTATGCTTGAAGTTGTCTCAGAAGTTCCTTACACTATCTTCACATTTTTAGATTCTTTTTTCTTTTTGCTTCTCCAGTTGAGTGTTTTCTGCTTAATTGTATTTCAAATCTTTGACTTGAGACGTGCGTTCCTCTAGTCTGCTGTTAGGTCTCTGTATAATATTTTTTATTTCAGTCAGTGTATGTTTAATTTCTAGTTGGTCCTTTTTCATCTCCTCTTGGATCTAGCTAAATTTATCCATATTTTCTAGGAAATTCTTGAAAAACCTTATAAGTTTGGTTTTGTACTCTATATCCAGTCATTTGTTTTCCTCTATTTCTTTTGTTTGTAATCTGTTTCTTTGTCTCTGCATTTTCATTATGCCAGGAGAAATTCTGTGCTGGAATCAGCCTTATGATATAAGACTTACAAAACTGCAAAAGCCTCTCTGTTGAGCTTGGGTGGGCTTAGCGGACAGCCTTGGCTTCCAGTCAGCCCTGCCCTATGCGGCCCCTGGGTCTCAAGTGTCTCTCAGTAATTGTTGCAGCCTATTTGTTCTCACGCACATGTGTGTCTTTAGACCTCTCCCTTTCTGGCTCCTCTGTGTTCCGGGACCCATATGAGTCTGGGTCCCCAGGATCTCACCCGAAACTGGGGTTTAATGGAATTAGAAGTGGTGCAGTTGGAAGGCTCTGTTTCCCATCCACTAGAGAAAGCCAGCAGCACCATCAGCAGTTAAGTCTTCTGCGCACAGTGGCGTGCGTGCCCCCAGACCTCAGCCCTTTCATGGCTCCCCTAAATTTCTATGCATTCCTCCCTTTTCACTGTCCAGACTCCTCCCGTATGAGTCTCATCCATTCCTGGGGTTCAGTGCCATAGGATAAGGGAAGGGGTTCAGTGCAGTTGGGAATCTCTGTCTCCCTCCCGCCAGAGAAAGTCATCCAGGCACTCCAGCACCCTCTCCACGCATGTGTCTTCATACCTCAGCTTTTTGCAGCTCCTCTGAGTCTCTGTGAGCCCCCTCTCTTTCCTTCTAGTTGTAGAATTCCCACTCAGCCAACTTTCCTGTGGTTCTGTCTTTTAGTTATAGTTTTGAAATTGTTGTGCAAGGCAGCAGTTTTGGTGTTCACAATATGCCACCATCTTGGTTTCTCCCTACTATGCTAATTAGACCTGACAACTGAAAATCCTTCTGGATATTTTTCTGGACAACCTTCCACGTGAAGCCATAGCAGCAGGGGCCAAGGCAGAGGTGGCCATGTACTGAGTCAGAGGCAGCTACGAGTGATCTGGCAGGCAGGTGAGCAGTTAGGGGATCAGGCAGGCAGGTATAGTGGTTAGGACTGATCAGGCAGGCAGGCAAGCAGTTAGGGGCAGTCAGGCAGGCAGGCAGAATGGTTAGGGGCAATCAGGCAGGCAGGCAAGCAGTTAGGGGTGATCAGGCAGGCAGGTAGAATGGTTAGGAGCAATCAGGCAGGCAGGCAGAGTGGTTAGGGGCAATCAGGCAAGCATGAGTGTGGTTGGGGTGATCAGGCAGGCAGAGAGGCAGGCAGATTGGTTGGAGGTGATCAGGCAGGTAAGCAAGTGGTTAGGGACAAACAGGCATGTGGTGAGTGGTAGGGGTGATCAGGCAGGCAGATGAGTGGTTAGGGATCATTAGGCAGGCAGGCAGAGGTAGTTAGGGGTGAAAAGGCAGACAGCCTAGTGGTTAGGGATGATCAGGCAGTCAGGAGAGCAGTTAGGGATGGTCAGGCAGGCAGGCAGAAGTAGTTAGGGGTGATCAGGCAGGCAGCCGAATGGTTAGGGATGATCAGGCCGTCAGGTGAGCAGTTAGGGGTGATCAAGCAGTCAGGCAAACAGTTAGGGGTGATCAGGCAGACAGACAAGCAGATTGGTTGGAGGTGATCAGGCAGGTAGGCAAGTGGTCAGAGGCAATCATCAGGCAGATGAGTGGTTAAGGGTGATCAGACAGGCCGGCAGAGGGGTTAGGAGTGATCAGGTAGGCAGGCAGGCAGGTAAGCGGTTAGGAGCCAGTGGTCTCAGATAGTGAGAGGGATCCCAAATTGTGAGAGGGTGCAGGCTGGGTTGAAAGAACCTTCTTCCCTTCCATCCATGAATTTCATACACTGGGCCTCTAAGTCTAAAATAATCTATAATAATAAAAACATAATATGCTAATTAGACCAGATATCCTTCCAGATGTTCTTCTGGATGAAGCCACAGTGGCGGGGGGCCAAGCCCCTTGTATGAATTTTGTACATCAGGCCTCTAGTTTAATATAAAATAATGTATATTCCAATGTTTAAATGTTTGGGTGTAACATCACCAGAAACTACAATGGTCAAATGTTAGCACCTGTATGTGAATCACAGAGGCTGTGGTGACTGTAGCAGCAGATGGATACAGAGATGTGTATTCATGACTCAGATCTATGCCATCAAAAACATAATTTTCTAAAATGAAATTTAATTATATAGTTTATAATACTATATTTTCATGCTTTAATATAAACATGAATCGCCTGAAGATCTCCTTAGGCTGCACATTCTGGGGTAGAGTTGGAGATTATGCTTTTCTGATAAGCTCCCATGTGAATGCTAAATTGCTGGTTCATGGACCAAATGTTGAATAGCCAGAGCCTGGACTAGGCAAGTTTCATTTGTAATCAGAGGCTAATAACATCTATAATAGTTCAGTGAAATCTTGAAGTTCCATCAAGACTTCATGAATTTTAGCAAAGAGTCATCTATATATTGGAGTAATATACAGATTCTATCTTATGTAATATATTGCTGTCTTGGAACATAGCATGGACCATGAGCCTGGGAGCTGCAGAGGAAACACTTTTCCTTTCTTTAAGAAAGAATCAATGGCTGAGGTTGGAATCCTCTCGAAGGGACTTATACTATTTAATAGGAGCAAGATAGATCCTGCAAAACTTATATTGATTCTATAGTTTCATGCCATGAATCTATTCTGGTATTGATATGCCTGAGACAAATGCATGAGAGATATTGACAAAGGAATGGCTTGGCATCTGAATCCTTTGCAACAGGGAGTAAAGAGCATGGCTCATTTCTGTAAGGGACCCAGAATCATTGTGGCATAGGAAGACTGGAGGGATAGCAGGGCTCGTTAGCACCTCTAGAGTTTGCAAGCACCAGATAATGGCTTTCAAAGCCCCTGTAAGAGCTTCAGACTTAGTGCATGCAAAATTGAGATGGCAGATCCTCCTCCAAGGTCTAAAAAAGAGAAAATGCCTATCAGACATGAACTTGATAGTATATCCCTTGTTAATCTCTCGAAATGCTTTGAGGGAAATTTATAGTGGGCTGAACTCCCATGGGAGGAGATGAGCAGGAGGAAACAATAAATTGTGTACACAAATGCTAATGTGATTTCATTGGTAGTCAGCGTTGGGATAGCAATCCTATATAATAAAGAGCTAATATGCAAATGATCATCACACCCTCATGCCGCCACATCATAACAACTCAGATACTCAACACTCGGAAGAGAGGAAGAGGGATCAGCCAGGCACAAATGAGCATGCAAGAGAGGAATGGGGACCAGCCAAGCTGCAGCCTGGGAGAGGGACAAGCCATCCACCCCATGATCCTGAGCACCAGCTGCTGGTACTGTGGCCCAGGAGAGGGACAAGTCACCTGCCCCACAGTCCCAGGCACCTGCAGCCCAGGGGAGGGACAATCTGCATGTCCCATGATCCTGGGCACCAGTGGCTACACCTGTGGCCTGGGAGAGGGACAAGCCACCCACCACATGGTCCTGGGCGCCAGATGCTGCATCTGTACCTGTGGCCCAGGAGAGGGACAAGTCACCTGCCCTGCAGTTCCTGGTGACAGCACCTGTGGCTGTGGCCTGGGAGAGGGACAAGCCACTCGCCTTGCGATCCTGGGCACCTGCAGCTGTGGCCCCGGTGAAGCCACCCACTCATGATCCCCTGTGGCTGTGAATGGCTCAGGCAAAGCCGGCCTGGGTCCTGGGTGCCTCTGGCTAGCCAGAGGGAAGGAAGCTCGGGTCCTGGGTGCCTGCAACTGGTCTGAGGAGGAAATCCTGGATCTTGGGTATGGAGTGAGGCAGAGGCAGTTAGGGGCAATTAGGCCAGCAGGGGAATAGTTAGGGGTAATCAGGCAGGTGGGCAGAGATGGTTAGGGGTGATTAGGCAGGCAGAGGTGGTTAGGGATTATTAGGCAGGCAGATGTGGTTAGGGGCGATCAGGCAGGCAGGCAGGTGAGCGGTTAGGAGCCAGTGGTCTTGGATTGTGAGAGACAGTTGGACATCCCCCGGATTGGAGGGTGCAGGCTGAGCTGAGCGACACCACTCCCATGCTTGAATTTCGTTCACTGGGCCTCTAATAGTAAATAATATATTTATTACTTACTATTGATAATCAAATATCTCCTTCACTATTATTCTTTGTGTATCATGCTAGTTATCACCACTACATGCACTTTTTACCAGTATTCATCTTGACAGAGTCTATATCAGGTTTGTACAACTCACACAAAAATGTTCTTCCTGATTTTATAGAATGCTCATATAGAAGTTTGCTGGCCTAGAATCATACTTGGTGATGCAGAAAGCAAACCTTCTTTTGACTCTTTGTTCAGAGCCAGTATTTACTTCTCACATTCTCCAGCTTCATCCAAAGATGCAATCTCCAATTAGAAGAAAAAAATTATCCACTTTTGTGTCTGGAAGGTTTCAATTTCTGAGATAAGATTTTAAGGTCCAAGAGATACATTCTGGATTTTATTGTTTCATTATTTCCCAATGATTGACTAGAAATGTGGAGGCTGGTGTACTTGACTCTAAGCATGCTCTCCTTGAATCTTGACTGGAAGGTTGATGTCCCACATCAGACTTGCATTCCACTGTCCTGTAATCTGCAGTAAGGACCAGACATCCATTCCAGCACAGCACCATGTGTCCTGTTCTCTGGGGCTTCTGCAGCTTCATCAGATCTGAGTCCAGGCTGCCTGAGGAAGTGTCATACCTGGCCTATTGTTAAGGCATTATGGAGTTTCCTCTTTTTCTTATCTATGTCAAAGATAAGACTTGCCAAAGAATTGTACTCTTTTTCTATTTGACTTTAGTTCAAGGATACTTTATTTCATTCACCCTTGAACTACTATATTTCACCCTCCATAAATGAGAAGTGTAGAAAGGAAAGTACCAAATCATTCTCTTCCATCAAGGAAAACAACTTGCATTTTGTTCCCATATATTTACCTCTACCTCTAGAACATGCTCTGCTTGTCGCTGAGATAGTCCCAAGGTCATTTGTAAGTCTGAAGTTGAGCTACAGCTCTTTGTTGCTCCCCCCAGAAATTCCTTTATAAATCATCTTATGAAAACCTCTTGGAATGCTGTAATTAAGCTCAGAGGTCACTTATAATTGGCCCTGATATTAACCAGCTGAGTGTCAGCCTAAACTTTTGGACTTGGCTAGGAGAAGAGGGATTGGAAAAGAAGAATCAAGTAAAACAAAGGGTATAATGAGCTTTATTGTAGAGACGCAAAGAGTACATAAGTTGCCTGAAATTTTCAACCTGAAATGTTTCAGAAAATAGAGAAAAGAGAAGAGCAATTTATTTTTGTGACAAAATCACTAAGTTCATTTTTAAGGTATGTGATTTACCTGATAGCTGTACCCCCAAATAAAAATCGTAAACAGAGAACATTTTATCTGATTTCAGTATAGTAAAACCAACATATTGCAAGTTACTCATATATTGGTAATTATTATCTGAGAAATTTAGAAGAGTATATAAAACCTGCCAAATATCTGCATCACTAATTTCATTCATTGGTGACAGTGAAGGTGATGATGATTATGCTGAAACAGGATAGATCAATTTCATGAATGCAAGATATTATGAAGTTCTATGATGCTTTATTAATATAAGTACTAAGCAATTGTTTGTATAATTTTCTATTACATAGTTTTATCTGGAATCACTCCCAACTTAAGTTGCTCATTTTTTTCCCAGGAGCTTTTTCTCCAGCACTCATCCATGAAGCATATATACTATGAATGAAATTCAGGAGCTATCTTCTGCTATACTACATGTTTGTGGCTTTTGTCTACCAATATGTCAGCTTTACTTTTTATGAAAATACTAAGAATGCTTTCTACACTATGAAAAGAACCTCAACAAAGGAGGGTTCAACACATATATGTGATGTATATGTGCCGGGAAGATCATGCCATGAAAAGTTGAGTTCGACTTGTATTTTCATCAAGAAAATTGAGAAATTTGTTTTGCTGAATAGATTTTTGCTTGCTAAAACTATTTTTGTAGGCTCAGTCAGCACATTGGTATCTGTTGTCTAAAGTGATGTAATGCAAACATTTACAAGATTTCAAATTTACCTATGCATTGTTCTCTATAGGGATATTTATTAGCAGTAAGTTTTATCTCAGCCATTTGAATATAGCTTTAGTGAGTAGCATTATCAGGATCAAGGCTTTGTTCCTCATATAAAATTATCTTTCCCTTTGCTATTTGCTTCTGTCCTGAATAACAAGGGTTGCTATCACTCATCTGCTGTTTTTTCTAGACCTCGTGTGAGTCCTTCTGTAGAATAATACCCCTTCTGTAGATACCACACCTAGGCAAGCCACCTCAGTTATTATTTAGATTACTCCCATGAGGCTCTGACACAAAATGTGAAAGTAAAAGGAAATAAGGCAAATTTGCAATTATTGTGGTGAAGAATAAAAGTTAAATATTACTGTTCAGCAAGTTAACATTAATATTTTGTTTTCAATACATCTCAAATACTATCTTCACGTATCTCCTTAAAATTCTAATTGAAGAGACATATTTAAGTATTGAAAAATCCAACAGTTAGTCACATAACTTTGCAATCTCATATTTCACGCTTGAAGACATGCCTAAAGAAACATGTCTTCACCAAAGAGAAAAAACTGTGTTCTTGTGCCCGAGTTTTAGCATAGCTTCTGCTTTGTTTTCCCTTTACGTTCCCTTTAAGCTGAAGTACTTTCCAAAGATACCTTAGCTTGGATTTCATCTAAGTAGAGCCCAAACTTGTGTGAGGTAATCTATTTTAGAAAGTGACCTCAAGGAAGAAAAGTAGGGGCTTTGAAAAAGTCAAAAAGTAAGGCAGGAACGCCTTTGCCATGATATATCACTTTGCTGACCCCCCACTGTGGACTATGGAGTGCTCAGTCTGTTCATTCTCACTGGGAACCCTGTGAAGAGCCATAAAGAAAATGCCTTACTAATATTCTTCCAAAGGGAGAAGTACATATTCTCCAGTTTCCCGTCACCACTCGTCAGGAGTTACCCATTAGAGGGCATAAGCTTTCTTGCATTTCTAGGTTTACAAGTGCAAATATTTCACATGTCAGACGGGGACAGAGAAACCATGTGGCAGAAAGTGAGAGATACATGGTGCAAGTAAGGTCCTTGCTTTTATATCCTACCTATAAGCAACTAGTGACTACAACTGTTGCAGTTAAAAGATGGGCCAAGAGGGTGTGAGGTGGGACACAGATGTCTAACACATTAGCTACTAAAGAAGAGTGAAGAAAAAAAGGATTTCTGAGAGATCAGATAAATTGAAACCACAAAGCAATATGGCTTCAATCACTCCTCTCCACCCAAAATAAGAAAAATTGTCCAAAAATAAAGTCCTGGTGAAGATATGAAGCAATTGGAACTCTCATACATCATTGATGGAAATGCAGGATGGTGCAGCCATTTTGGAAAAATAATTTGATGTCTTATAAAGTTAAACGTACACTTATGTACAATTCAACCAATCCTACTGGGTATTTACCCAAGTGGGATGAAAACTTACATTTACACACACATACACACACATAAAACAAAACAAAACACCTGCCATAAATGTTTATAAAACTTCAAACAACCCTCACATCCTGCAACTAGTGAGTGGATAATCAGTCCGTGGTATGGTGCATACACATAGTGAAATACTTCTCAGGCATACAAGAAGTAACATGCAGCAACATGGATGAACCTCAAGTGCATTGTGCAGAGTGAAAGAAGCCAAACTCTAGTCTTTATGCTATATCATTCCTTTTATAGAAAATTCTGAAAGAGGCAAAATTATAGGGTCAAAAAACAGGGCCAAAGCCACTACTAATGAATGGAGAACTGGTCAGCCAGGAGAAGAGGCAGAGTAAAATCATTTTTCAGTTAACGCTGAAATTGTTATATTTATACGAGAGGTCCACTGCACAAAGATTCGTGCAATAGGCCTTTCTTTCCCTGGCTGCCAGCACCGGTTTTCCTCCAGCACCCAGGGCCCATGCCTTTGCTCTGGCCACCACCTTTCATCTTCACTCTGGCTGGAGTCTTCAGTGTTCGGAGCCTTCAATGTTTGCTCCAGCCGAAGCTTTCAGTCTTCTCTGCTCCAGCCGGAGTGACGCTCCTGTAGCTCCCTCTGCCCCCCCTGCTTCCCTCTCACAGCAGGTGTCTTGCCCCGCCAGCCACTCCGTACCTGCATATGCAAATTAACCCAACATCTTTGTTGGCTTAATTTGCATACTCACTCCTGATTGACCGGTGGGCATCATGGAGATATAATCAATTTGCATATTTCTTTTATTAGTGTAGATGAAAGTGGAGTTAAATTCTTTCAGCCATCAATGAAGAACTCAAAGCTATTTGAACTAGAGGTTCAACAGGTTGAGTGAAAGGAAAAGAACCAGAGAGGAAAAGAACGCCAGAGAGTACATAGAAAAGGTTAATCCAGCTGACTGAGGAGGTGCACAATTAGGATTATTAATTTTGATATTTTACTGATTCTTCAAAATATTCTTTTATTCAATTATAAATTAGAGACATTTTCTTATTAATGGCACAGAGTATGTCTTAATTTAAATGCTAATGACAGTATTATTCAAGGATCACAGCCTCTCCCTATGTGATCCATGGAGTGTGCATGATATAAAGAAGTTAGACATGGAGAAATCCGGAGTGCCGGACCTCCTCTGACTCCTATGAGGAGACAGAATAGTTTTAAATGTAAAAAAATCCTCAAGACTTTTGCACATAATGATATGTAGAATTATTGGTCAGTTACATTATCTCTGTTATAACAGAACCTTTTTTTCTAGCTGAGAGTAATTATCTGTAAGCAGGAAACTTGCTGTAGAACATAGTCTTGAAAAAACTAATTCAAATTTCTAAATATCCTAGCATAAGTGGCAATTAGATTCACACCATCTTGCTTCATATGTTATTTAATATATTTTTATGGGTTAGGACAGAGTTGTCTCCTTGGCAGAATAATATATACTTTTATGTAAGGGGTCATAGCTATTCCTTTGAGAAACATATGCAGAATAAGTAATTAGAAGACAAGGGAAGTTGGAGAAATGTATAAATGAGCCTCAATGAAGCTGTCATTTAAAAGTAAAACTGGATGCCACACTGGCATGATGCAGTGATTGAGTGTGGATCTATGAATCAAGAGATCACGGTTTGATTCCCAGTCAAGGTACATCCCTGGGTTGTGGGCTCAATCCCCAGGGTTAGATATGCAGGAGGTCGCTGATCAATAATTCTCTGTAATATTCTCTCTCTCTCTCTCTCTCTCTCTCTCTCTCTCTCTCTCTCTCTCCCCCCCCTTCTGCTCCAAAATCAATAAAACATGTTTTTAAAAACAGTAGAACTGGTTAAATGTTGAACATAAAACAAATGAATTCAAAACAGTGCACATTGTTCTAGTATTTATCTGCTCAGCACATGCATTTCAGAGGTTTACTGAGATTTTATAAAAAAAAATAAGATTTCGCATTTCCATAAACATACTGTAATATCAGTAGAGCATCCTGCCTCTTTCTTAGTATCTAGAAAAAGTTTAAGATGATGGAATTTATCATCTTGCATTAATGCTTAGGGAATTGATGTGTGTAACTTCCATAACATCTTTGAGGATAATCTGGGTGAGGCCCCTGTACATGGATATAATGGTATCTTGATTTTATATTTTATCTTTTGTTTTCCCCTCACCTCTTTTTTTCTATTGTTTTTTTCTTTCTTTTGTAAGATGGTATTGTTTCTTTTTTTGTATATGTTCTGACTATGTTTTCTGGAGGAAATCATTCAGGCAACATGCACTACATCTAGTTTGAAAAATTTATTGCTGAATAACATCCCAAGGGAAGGGGGTTCTGTTGATGATAAAAAAAAGTCACGTTCTTTTATGATTTTTCCCAGTTAATCTTCTTGTGATCGCTGCTTGTTGCCTCTTCTTGGCACCCTATATAGGTAAGCAGTAATGAGTTTGTGTGAAGAGATTACAAATACTGCCAAGTTCTTTAAATGATCGTTTGTTGATTTTGTGCTATATCTAGAAAGAACTGAACTGATGGGGGAAAAGAAATATTCTCATTGAAGAATTCCTGTTTGGGTCCTATGAGTTACAGAATCCATAAACTGTAATCACCTTTATCACATTCTATAATCACTTTCCTTAATTTTTGTTCTCAGCAGTGGGCTCCATTTCATAGCTCCAAAAGTATTTAATTCTCAAAAACAAACAAACAAACAAATAAAAACCAACTGTTCCAGTGGTTACTGATCTATGAGCATTTCTCTTGAGGTCTGTTCATTAAAATAATAACTCTAAGGGGAAAAGCAGAGCTTGAAGGTATATGGTTGTGAATATAAAAATAATGTAAACTTGTGAATATAAAAATAGTGTAAACTTGTGAATATAAAAATAGCTTACTAATGCTTATTTAATACACATCTCCCACTTTCTGTACACATCATACCACCCTAATTACAGGAAAGGATTCTAGATAACTCTTCTCTGTAATCAATTTCACTTATATTAATTAGGCAAATGCCTTGTTAGGCAAATGTGCTAGATATTTTACTTGTATTTTATTTTTAATCAGAGCCCAAGAAAAGAAGGCTTTGAATTGCAAAATCAAAAGTGGAGTAATTTTGGGGGTTAGTAACTACAGAAAATTCCCAATAGCAAATTTGAATTTAGGGCTTCACAAGAACTCATCTTAACTTCCTTACAGGATGTTTATAAGATAACAGCTATTTTTTTAAAAAAATAAAAAATTGTTGAAAGTATTACATATGTCCTTTCCCCCCCATTGCCCTCTCCAATCTCCTCCCCTCTCCAATTCACCACCCTATTGTCTGTATCTATGGGTTATGCATATATGCATCTGAGTTCATTGGTTGATCTCTCCCTCCACCCTCTGCTGCATTCTCTCAGAGGTTTGACTCATTATTTTTAATAATGAGTTTTTTAGAGAACCTTCTATGAATTTAGCATTGTAGTGGATTTTATAAGTTACAAAAATTGCATAGATGACCTCAGATTGCAAGAAGCTTACCTATAATTGGGAAGTGGGGTATACATATGAAGTGGTTAATAAAAAGTTTGAGATCTAAGCAACATAGAACATTATGTTAGTTTTAAGTGTCCAACTTAATGATTTGTGCAAATATTGTGCAAAATGCTTACCACAATAAGTTAAAGTTAAAATCCAGCACCACATGTAATTATTATTTTTTCTTGTGATGAGAACTTTTAAGATTTACTCTCTTAGCAACTTTTAAATATGCAATAGATTATTGTTAACTATAGTCATTATGAAGTA
This sequence comes from Lasiurus borealis, assembly GCA_004026805.1. Lineage (NCBI taxonomy): Eukaryota > Metazoa > Chordata > Mammalia > Chiroptera > Vespertilionidae > Lasiurus > Lasiurus borealis. Next base: position 28,854 of record PVJN01011506.1, read on the forward strand.
TATTATGTCTCTAGGACTTATAACTGGAAGTTTGTATCTTTTGACCCTCTTCACCCATTTCACCCACTCTCATCCGTTCACTTTTAGCAACCCCCAATATCTTCTCTGTATCTATGAGTTCACGTTTTTTAGACTCAGCATATAAATTAAATCACACAGTATTTGATATTTTTCTTATTTGACTTGTTTCACTTAATAACTTAATATAATGCCTTCAATGTCTATCCATGTTGTCAGAAGGCAGGGTTTCCTTCCTTTTTATGGCTGTACATATATGAGACATCTTTATTCATTTATTTATTGATGGACACTCAGATTGTTTCCATGTTTTGGCTATCTATACTAATAAAAGGGTAATATGCTAATTATACCAAAATCTTCTGGACTTTCCTGAAAAAGCCGGCTCAGGAGAAGCTGCCTGCCTGTGGTCCCGGGTGCCTGTAGCCAGCTAGAGGGAGGGAAGCCCAGGTCCCGGGTGCCTGTAGCTGGCAGGAGGAGGAAATCCTAGGTCCTAGGTGCGGGGCTGAGGCAGAGGTAGTTAGGGGCGATCAGGCTGGTAGGGGAGCAGTTAGAAAGTGAGCAGGCAAGCCAGGCAGAGATGGGTAGGGATGATCAGGCAGGCAGGCAGAGGGGTTACAGGTGGTCAGGTAGGCAGGCGAGTGGTTAGGAGCCAGTGATCCCGGATTGCGAGAGGCATGTTGGACTGCTGGTTTAGGCTCGATTCCTAGGAGAATCCCAGATTGGAGAGGGTGCAGGCCAGGCTGCAGGATGCCCCCCATCCTGCCCTGTCCACCATACATGAATTTTGTGCACGAGGCCTCTAGTCGTAAATAATGCTTCATTGAACATTGGTGTACAGATATCTCTTTGAGAAAGTGATTTTGTTTTCTTTTGATACATACTCTGAAGTATATATGCTGGATAATATAGTAATTCAATTTTTAATTTTGTAGAAAACTCCATACTGTTTTTCATAGTGGTTGCACTAATTTATATTCCCACCAACAGTTTCTCTACATCCTTCCCAATACTTGTTAGCTCTTATCTTTTTGATGATAGCCATTGTAACAAATGTAAAATGATATCTCATTCTGGTTTTGATTTGCATTTCCTGGATGGTTAGTGATGTTCTGAGCACCTTTTCATGTTAGCCATTTGTATGTCATCTTTAGAAAATGTTTTTGTTTTTTTTTTTAGATTCTTTGCTCATTTTTAAAGTGTATGTCTTGCTTTTTCTCTATTGAGTTGTATAAGTTCTTTATACTTAACAGTTAAGTAATTTTCAAATTTTTTTTCTTTTTTAAATATTTTATTGATTTTTTACAGAAAGGAAGGGAGAGGGCTAGAGAGCTAGAAACATTGATGAGAGAGAGAGATTGATCAGCCGCCTCCTGCACACCCCCTACTCAGGATTGCCCTCAACCAAGATACGTGCCCCTGACTAGAATCGAACCTGGGACCTTTCAGTATGCAGGCCAACACTATCCACTGAGCTAAACCAGTTTCGGCCAAATTTTATTTTTATTTTTTTTAGTAGCCTGCCTTTCAATTTTGTTGACTTTTTGTTGTTGTTGTTTAGAATCCTTTTAGTTTGGTGTAGTCCAACTTTTTTATTTTTGCTTTTGTTGACTGTACTTTTCTGTTAAATTCCAAAATATCATAACTAAGGAGTTTACCTTCTATGCTTTCTGCTAGTAGTTTTATAAATAAAAACTTTTTATATAAAATAATAAAATGCTAAATATGTTTTAACACAAATCAATACACATTTACTGTGCTCCAGGCACAGAGATAATTTCTGTGGGAGATAAAATAGAGAGTAAATCAATCTCCTCTATCCACTGGGGGAAGTTAACTGTACACATATATCTACCTAACCTTTCTCAACAACTTCATTCATAGAGTATACACCCTAAAGCAGAGTCTTAACACATTCTAACCTATTATGTTGTCTTGTAGTCTAAAGCCTCCTTCTTTATTATGACTAGTTCAAACCTGAGTATATGTCCAACTAGCTTTATGAAACCATGATGATTTCAGCCTATCATGTTGATAAAAGGTTGGAGAGGAGGGGAAAAGAGATAGAAGGAAGTATGGTATGTATAAGGAATTGTTCATTTCTTATTGAAATTATGGAATCCCAGAAATGACATACTAGGTGATAGTCAACTGGACTCAAGGTTTAGAGACTAAACAAGTATATGATTGCTAATCTGAATTTTATATACGTATTTTTCTGCCCAAGAAATATTCATTGAGCACTTTGGATGAGGCACTGTCCAGGATTGGGATAAGAACAATGAATAAGGCCAGGTCCCTGCCATCTTAGAGCTTAAAGTCCAGTGAGAAGCACAGACAAGAAAATAAATCAATTGACTAATAATATAATTTTTTCTAGTTTTATTAAGAAGTAGATATACTTTACTCTATGTTCAAGGTATACAGCATAATGGTCTGATTTACATATACAGTGGTACCTTGAGATATGAGTGCCCTAACATACGAGATTTTTGAGATATGAGCTGTTGAGCGAGTGATTTTTGCTTTGAAATACGAGCAACATTTGAGATAGGAGTAATCACGCGGATTGGCCGGCTGCACACGACCCACCACTTTACCGCCACTCAAGCATCTCATAGTTTCCCACGCCTCAAGGTTACGGAACGAATTAAACTTGTATCTCGAGGTACCACTGTATCCTGAAATGTGAACAATAGGTTTAGTTAACATCCATCAGCTCATATAGGTACAATAAAAAAAAAATTATCTTTGTGATAAGAATTCTTATGCTATAATAAAAGCCTAATATGCTAAGTGTACAATCATCCGGTTGTCCATTCAACCAATCAAAGTGTAATATGCTAATGATATGCTAAGGCCACTCAACCACTTGTTATGATGTGCACTGACCACCAGGGGCAGACAGTTGACCAGTTGACCAGTTGCTATGACATGCATTGACCACCAGGGGGCAGATGCTCTGACTGGTAGGTTAGCTTGCTCTTGAGGTCCGGCCGATCAGGACTGAGCAAGATGGGATGGACATGCCTTAGAGCTCTCCAAGTGGTCCCTCCCCAGCTGGGCAACTTTCCGCATCCATCCATGGCCCCTATCATACACCAATGGGGTCCCTTGGCTTGGCCTGCTCCCTCTCACAATCCAAGACTCCTTAGGAGATGTCAGAGAGCCAGTTTTGTGTAGCAGGCCTCTAGTGATAATATAATTTTATATAGTGAAGTTAAAATAGAGGTTAAAGAGTAAGTGGCTTTTATCTATTTTGGACACTATTCATGGATACAGGTCAGAGATTGGATAGACAAATGTTGGGTAAAATCATTAGTCAGGATCCCTGAATGTCCTTGAAGGATAGATGAGCAGGAATGAAGGCTTTATAGGCAAAGGTCTGGGACAGAGATAAATATGGGTGTGTAGGGGTGGAGTGGAGAGACAGAGAAAATAGGAAGAGGAAGGGCTAGCCTGTTTGCCTTGGGGTATAACAGGGAACAAGTTGATGTGTGTTGGGTCAAGTCCAAATATGCCTTACAAGATTGAGCCTGCCTTCTGATCAAAGTGGTGTCCAAATAAATAAATAAAGAAATAGCTATAAAAGCTACTAAAAATGGTGGGTGGCCACTTGAAAAAGTTACTACTGACATAATCTTGTTCAGGGGAGAAAAAATATTTTAAAATTCTCATAGACAAATGTGTACAGAATGGGTTGAATCAAAGTGACACTGAAGTCAGGAAAGTTGGCAGAAAAATCAATTGCAATAGTCTAGGAACATGATTAACATTTGTGCATCATTGATGCTTTCTTATCTTCTTTATCCATTCAAAAATATTTATTGAACACCTGTTATGTGTCAGATGGTGTGTCAGGCACCAGAGATACAATGGTGAGCCAATCAAATACAGTTTCTGTCCTCATAGAGATCAGTCTAGTGAGGAAATAGACACTGTCCATGTAATTACAAGACTGAAAGTCTACTTTCAAACTATCATAATTACCTTGAAGGAAAAATTAACAATGTTATGGGAGGCAACAGTGGGGCAGGGGGCTTTTCCTCATGTAGGGTAAGTAGGTAAGATTTCTTCAACAGGCATTGTAGGTAAAATTTAGAACTGAGTGTGGAGGAGGCAAGGAGTGGAAAAGCAAAGAAAATAGCACATACAACATCCATGTAGATCCTGTTCAGGCATCTGTAAGATGGCCAGTGCTCCTGGAACCCAGAGGGTGAGTCTATCACTGGGAGAGGGTTTTGAATTGGGGCTGCAGACATAGGCAGAGTCAACCTTGGAGGCATGTAATTGGAGTTCAGACTTCACTCCAAGAGCAGTAAAAACCATTGAATGTATGGAAAGTGAGATGAGGATATGGACAGGGATTGAAACAAAAGTGGATGCAGGATGCATCCTTGTAGTATTAGGATGGGGCCCAAGAAGATGGAGAGGAGTGAATTGGTCCAAGAGATAGTTAGAGGTACAGTCAACAGAACTTGGCAATGGATTATATGTGGAATGTCAGAATGGTTCCTGAGTTTCTGGCTTGTGTAAATTAATAGTGTTTAAATAGCAATTCTGTATAGTGCATGTCACTGTTATCCTATTTTACATTAATCTGAAGTTCCAGATGGTTAAAACAATGTACTTGAGGAAGTACCATTAATAAGTCTCAAAAATAGGATGCAAAGTCTGTTTTATGATTTCAAATTCTGGGTTCTCTTTTCTATATCATGCTTCTGGATTGACTGCAGAAGGAGTGCCTATGGCTTAATGATAGAAAGACAATAACTTTGGTCTTTTATATCTCAGAACCATAGAATTTTATGATTGGAAAGATTATAGAGAACTTCATTCTGTGTTTTTCAAGTTTCTTTGACTGTGACCTACAGTAAAAAATGTATTTTGCATTACAAATACACACACACACACACACACACACACACATACACACACACACACAATTTCATGGAAAAAAAATGTCTTGAAACGGCCTTACTATAATAATGAGATACACTCTGATATTTTCTCTTCTATAAAAAACACTAGTCCCCTTCCACAGAATTGATTTCACTACCCACTAAGGAGTTATGACCCTCTGTTTGAAAAACTGATCTGGACCTATACATTTTTTCAGAGGATTTGAGACCCAGAAATGTGAAGTGATTTTCCTAGATCTCATCATCAACAGGCAAATGACTTCCTAATGGTTAGCTCTATTTTCAGGTTCTATTATACAATTTGGCTTTGGCAGCTTTATAAATAAAATTGATAGTTTGTAAAATTTGTTCCTTAGGAAAAAAATCTGTTAATAATTTTTTGCTTCGTAACATTTAGTTTATTTATTCCTTTACAAGTATTGTTTTACACTAATGTTAAGACTCTTTAGGACATAATTAAATGAAATGTTGCAAGATTTTATTTGAAAAGTAAAAGATAAGAAACAGTCAAGATAACAGTACCCATTCTTTTAAGAATCCGAGAATAACTAGTAAAAAGAAAATGGAAAGTGGTTATCAAAGAGAGGTGATAAAAATGCACTTAGTAAGTCACTCAAAACACACACACACACACACACACACACACACACACACAAACACACAAACAAACAAAAAAAACACAAAAAAATAAAGGACAATTGTGAAACCAAGAGGAAAAATCAAATCTTTCTGCTAAGCAAAAATGCCAAGGAGAGAATAGAGAGTTTTAATAACGTGTGCAAAAACAAAGGCACCACATTCCATGAGAGAAATTTGAACATAAACGGGACACTGAGATGAAAAAAGCTTATTTAGGTAATATTGAAAAGTGGTGGGACATTGGGAAAGAATTTAATGGACCTATCAGATTATTAAAGATTTAATAAAATGAAAATTTGAAGTTTATTCAGCTGAACTAAATTTAGAAGCTTACTGGTATAGGAACAAGTAGGGAGAAGACAGAAAGGGGGTGTACTTGCCACTTTTTTGCAAATGACCTCTTCCATTGTTGGAAATACAGATTAGTTGTTGAAAATCTTGAATAAGGTTTTCTGGATATTTTCACTATTGGACAACAGGCATGGAGCATAGGAAGCCCAGAAACAGCTAGAACTGGGGAAAGCAAGGATGGAGAGTCCACAGCAGCAGGGTCAGAAAATGATAGCATTTGGTTTGGTGAAGGTACCTTTTCTTTCTGAAGACCAATTTAGCAGGGAGAGGGGGAAATATTGTCAATCTAATTTCCAGGCTTGGCCCAGGGTCTTATTCATGCTTCCACCAACAAGTACTTTTTTAACCTTTCCTGAGTGCCAGATACCACTCTATGCTCTGGAGAGGGACTATGAATAAGACAAATTTGGTCCCTGCCCTTAAGAAGTTTGTAGCCAAGCCTGGCCGGGTGGCTCAGCTGATTGGAATGTCATACTATATACCAAAAGGTTAAAAGATTGCTTGTTTGGTTCCCATTTCAGGCATGTATGGGAAGGAACCAGTTGATATTTCTGTCTCTCTCTTCCTTTCCTCTCTTTCTGAGTTAAATGAATAAATCTTTCATGAGGATTTAAAAACAAGAAGTTTGTAGCCAAGTCAGAGGAATAGGCAAATCCAAATGGTTTGATGCATGCTGTAATAGAGGAAAGGGTCAAGGTGCCAGGGAAGAAGAGGAGACACCTGTCTTGGACTTGGAGAGTTAGGGAAGGCTTCCTGGAGCAGATGATAGGTAAGCTCAGCCCAAGCTGGACTGGCTTAGTCAATAGAGCATCAAATTGCAGACTGAAGGGTCCTGGGTTTGATTCTGGTCAAGGGCATGTATCTCGGTTGCAGGCTCTTCTCCTGCTAGGCTCTGATCAGGGCTTGTGCAGGAGGCAACCAATCAATGTGTTCTCTCACACTGGTGTTTCTCTTTGCCTTTCCCCTTTTCTTCTCTCTCTACAAATCAAAGGAAAAATATCCTCAGGTAAGGATTAAAAAAAAATTACTTCTTAGCTCAGACTTGAGTAGGATAAGCAGAAGTTGGCCAGATGAAGTTTGAAGAAGATAGCTTCCTTGTTTCAAGGATTACCTCACACCATGTGTTTAATGCATTTATAAAGCATAGGCCTGTCACACAATAAACCTTCATTAATGGTGGTTTTTAATATTTTATTATTGTCAGTTACAGGCACTGGTCAGATGGTACTTTACTTATATGAAACAGCATGCATGACACAATGTTTCCATAAATATGGCTGATAGAATTCAGTATTAATATTTAATTACCTATTATTATTTAACAGGTCTGTAAAATACTAAGGTTTCTATTTGCAATTCATTTTGCTTATAGAAGAAAATTCAGAGCATGTCATATATTGTGATTTATCCATACAAGAAAAATATAAAATAAAATCAGAATAATAGAACATAAAAACTGTAGCAAAGAAAGATGGAGGGGAATATAGTCAATATAGTGATAAATTTGCACAGTGACAAATGATTACTAGGCTCTGTGTGGAGATCACATTGTAAGGTATAGAAATGTGAAATCACAATAGTGTACACCTGAAACTAATGTGATATTGTATACAAATTATATTTAAATTAAAAATTTGTTGAAAGAAGCTATAGAAATCATCTGATTCAGTCCTCTCCATTAATACATGAGAAAACTTTACAATATAACAATGGAAGAAATAAGACAAAAATGCAGGTGTACTGAGTAACAGTTGAATACTGTGGTCCCCCTTTATCCTTAGTTTCAGTTTCTGCAGTTTCAGTTACCCAGCATCAAGTGTGATCTGAAAACATTAAGTGGAATTTTTCAGAAATAAACAGTGTATAAGACAAATTGTGCGCCATTCTTAGTAGTGTGATGAAATCTCACTCTGTCCTGCTTTGTCCTGCCTGGGACGTGAATCAAAATATAATAAAGAGCTAATAGGCTAATTAGAACGGATGGCTAATGACCTTCTGGAATGACCACTAGGTGTGCCTCATAACCTCACATTTTTGGGGGAGGGTTATGATAATAACTACAGATGATGTTGTGAGTTATTGATTTCGGTCAAACCTCTCAGGGTCTCTGTCCATTCTCATGATTCCAATATTAAATAGAACTTCGTGCATCGAGCCTCAAGTATATTTATAATTGTTATATTTTGTTATTGGTTATTGCTATTAATCTCTTAGTGTGCCTAATTTATAAATTAAACTTTATCATATATATGTATGTATAGGAAAGAACATAGTATATATAGGGTTTGGTACTGTCTATGGTTTCAGGCATCCACTGGGGGCTTTGAAATATATGCCCCACAGATAAAGGAGGACCATTGTATTCATTTTTTTTAGCACATTGCCATTTATAATAGATTTTTTCCAAAGCTCTCAACTTTGATATAAAATTGTGTTACTATTGTTACCTTAATATTAGTTTTCATTATCACCTTTGAAGTTTTATGGATTTCATTTTTTGTTTTTCTAGTATTTTATTCATTCTGAAAATATATGTGTTTTTAATTTCACTTGAACCATTTTTACTTTTACAGTAAGAGCAAGGAATATATCGAGTGCTGCTAACCATTTTCATTTTCAACCCTTGATTTATTATTTGCAATAGATGAACATATTTTAAATGTTACTTGATTTTTGTTAGGCTAATGATTCATTCAAAGACTGTACCTCTGGCAGGAATATTAAAATATCTACTAAAGATCTGGTAAAATGTCCCAAAGTTAATAATCTAAATAATGTTTTCCTTACAATGCACTCCTGATTACCACTGTGGTAACGTTCTTTTGTGATTATTATTATTATGCAGTTATGTTCACTAGCTCTGTTTAAAGCTGCACAATTAGCCAACACTTTAAGATAAAACCACTAAAAGGTTCTCCAGGCTATTCTTCCTTTTTGCTCACTGTTTGCTCAGAAGTTTTCTGTGCCTTAGCCTATTGTGCTAATATTGATTTCTTCACCCACCAGCCAGCTTTCTTATTCTTGAGCATCTCAAAAATACCATAATCGGTTGTCATTCTCTCTACATGGGAGCCATGCAAAGCCCTTGGCTGCCTCTGTGGGCGTCCATTTGTTAAGGATTTCTCAATGGCCCCCCCCTCTCCCACTAGATTCTTGACCTTCCCCATTGTGCATTCTGAAAAGCCCATTTACCTTGCTGCCTGGATACCGATTGCTGCAGAGCGTGTTTCTCATCAAGAACTCACATCTCTGGCTACTTGGGATATAATGCCAGCTTCAACAACCTTTTCTCCTCTACTCTTCACATTTTTGGGGGTATGGTAATAACTACAGTTGATGTTGTGAGTTATTGATTTCAGTCAAACCTCTCAGGGTCCCTGAACATTCTCATGATTCCAATATTAAGTGGAAACAATTTAGTGTCTAAAGGCTGATGCTGACTTGCCCGAGAGTTCCCCTCCCTTCCCTGCTCCAGCATTTCATATATTGCTTGGCAGCTACAACCCACTGGCTTTTGTTTGCTGAACTTGCATTTGTTTCATGTATGGTGTTTATGCCCATTTAAAAAAAAATAGCCATAATCTTATATTTTCTAGAGAACAGGAGGAACGTCTTTTAGACTTGCAAATGACAAGGGAGGGTAAATCAGATTAATTGGTGGCTAAACTGAGTTATCCCAGTTTTATTGGTCTGGTAATTTTCTTGCTATATTTGCCATTGGAAACAGAAATCTCTAGTTATAGATAGCTACTTATACTTTTGCATCATTACATTATATGGTGTCACTTATGCAAAGGTTTTTTAATTATAATTCCCATAAGTTAGTCTTAAATAAAAAGATGAGAAGAGTAGTTCCAAGGCCCAAACTTCTTTCTTTTGAAATTTACAGAAATAATCTCAGTACGCAGAAAGGCAAAGTGTATCTGTTTTTCTTTTCATTAGTACACTGCATCCCAAATTTTCTTCCTACTCTCTGAAAACCTTGAGACTACAGTATTTGATTATACAAATATCTTTGGACATACATTATATTTTATGGTTTTTTTAAATACAATTTTTAGTGTGGAAACATTTAGACATAGACAAAAGTCTGTCATCACTCCACTTCAACAGCTATCATCAACTCATTAGTCTAATTTGTTTCATCTATGCTTTTACCTACTCTCCCATGCCCATAGGATAACTAATAGTGAGCCAATCCCCAAACGTATCATTTCATCTGTTAGTATTTTCAGTATCTCTCTAAAATGAAAAACTCTTTCAAAAAGCATAGCCATACTATAATCAAACATAAAAACTTTAACAATATTTCCTTAATAGTATCAGTTAACTAATCAAAATGGAAATCTTAGTTGTTTTATAATTTCTTTTCATATTTGATTTATTTAAATCAGTATCTAAATAGGATCCATATATTATGTTTGGTCGCTATGTTTGTTAAATCTCTTCTAACTCTTAGTTCTCCTTATTTTATTTTTTATTGTAATTTTAAAAGTTCTTTAAAATTTTCAGGGTTCAGTTTTGCTGACTGCATTCCCATATTGTTATTTTGTGTTTTTCCATTGGCTAATTTTCTGTGTCCTGATCCATGGATGTTGAGGTTTGATTATATTTCTTATTTTTTTTTGGCAAGAAAAGTTTATGGGAATGTTACTTACTTCCATCAAGATGCCAAAATGTCTGCTTAATTTTCTGCGATGTTAACTTGTTTAGTGTGGTCAATTGTTGGCACTCTGACCCAACCATTATAAAGTTTCCCATCAGCTATTAACGTGCAGTTTTTAGTAGCCATTGGTGATTATGAATGAGGACCCATTACTTGATTAGATGTTTCAAAATGATATATTCTAATGGCATCATTTCTTCTTCATTTGTTAAAATTTTTTTATTTTGGTAAACAAATAGGTAATTATTGAGTACCTATGATGCGCTAGTACTTTGCAAGAAAATAAAAAGGGAAGACAAAATGCATATATATCATGGACCCTGTTCTAAATAGAACTGGAAGCATTATGCTCAAAACAAGTCTAGAACAATTATGGAATAATAAAATGATTAAGAAAAGAGAGATGAGCATGGGTTGGAGAATGCTTCATAGGAGACATGCGACATGTGCAGGCCAAGAAGCATTTTATGAAACAGGGAGAATCTGGGAGCACTCCCAGTGAAGGAATAGTATGGACCATACTGTGAGACTGAGAGCAGTAAGGGAAGGTGAAGGAAAACAACCTACCCAGAGATAACACATCAGCTAGGTTAATGTGGGACATTGTTGGGGACAATAAGAAGGCTGAACCATTCCAGTTCTGATTGGAAATGACATAATCTCCTGAACTTTTTGGTATTGTTCTAAATGCATTTAGCAGGTAGACAGAGTGGTCTAGGGAATTACAGTGAAGTGGCCTATGGAAATTCAATAATTTAGAAATTGATTTGTCATAAGTGAAAGCTCATCTGAACTTAAAAAAATATAAGATTGCCTAAGTCAGCCGTAAATTGTAAAGAATTAGTCATGTACATAGTAAAAAAAAATTACAAACTACAGAGATACTTGTGGTTCCACAGAACAAAAACAGGATGTTTAAAGGGAGAGGCAGGCCCTAGCTGGTTTGGCTCAGTGAATAGAGCATTGGCCTGCAGACTGAAGAATCTTGGGTTCGATTTCAGTTAAGGGCACATGCCTGGGTTGTGGACTCACTCCCCTGTAGGGGATGTGCAGGAGGCAGCTGATCAGTAATTCTCTCTCATCATTGACGTTTCTATCTCTCTTTTCTTCTCTGAAATCAATAAAAATGTATTTAAAAATAATAATAAAAGGAGAGGCAGGCTCATAGGGCTTGGTGTAAAACTGTAGCCATGTGAAAGATGTTGAATTTCATTTTAGAAATGTTGTATTTTGAGTACACATACAAATAACAAAGGCATTACATATTTGTTAGGATGGGTTGCAGACACAAAGTACATTTTAGAGTTGGATACACAAAAATGATAGATTAACTCATGGGAGAGAATGTGCACGTCAAGTAATGATCATAGAGAGGCTGAAGTCAAAGAGAAAGGATAGCAGTAGAGTTGTGGGTGTGAGGTGGACACAGGAAACAGGAAGAAGAAAAGGGTAGTATCCATTAGTGGAAAAGCAGGGGAGAAAAATGTACGGCCTGTGCAGGAAAGAGTTTTAAACATGAAGAGATGGATAGCAGGTTTAGCACCATGAGGTTTAGGAATGGGGCCCTGAGGGCTGTCCTTCAGGTGTTTGTGATGAAGATCATTAGCAGCACTTGGACATTTGATTTTGATACAGCATGCTTAAGATAACATGTGGGTTACAGCAAGGAAAGGTTTAGAAGCAGGGGGCCAGGACAGAAGGCACAGGTGATCTTATTGTATGTATGAATTTCTAAAGAAGAATTTAAATATGATGGCCAGAGTAGCAGCTGATAGGAAAACCTAAGTGTGTTGCAAAACCAAGAGTCTGATTTTTTTTTTGTTATTTTTATATATAGGGCAAATATATTTTTAGAAAACAAATTTAGAATAGTTAAAGTGCAAAAAAGAGTTTAACTGTTTAGTCACTTTAATTCATCATATTTTAGGACATTTTAGTTGTTCAGTTTTCATTTTATGTATTACCATAGTGAGTGATGCTCATATCAAATATGTAATGCAAGGTATTAAGTTGGGAATGCTACTTCCCTCCTTTACTAAAAAAAAAAATTCTGCACATTTTTCTATCTCCCTGTCCTCCTTCCTTAGATACATGTGTCCATAGAACCTGTAAGGGTTTGATTTTATTTGTTAGTTGCATTGGTTTCTTGCTTACAAAGATAATAAATGTTCAGTGTAAACATATTCCTTGGCACAGACAGGCTTAAGGAATAAATTTTTTAAATTCCATGAAATAATGCTATTCAGAGATAGCCAATATATTATTTTGATAAACCTCCTTCAAAATATCTTTCTATGTGTAGATACATAGATGATACTTATTTTAATGAGATCACACTGTGAAGTGGTTTTTACACCTGCTTTTTTTTGCACCTAACAATATGTTGTGGGCATTTTCTATGTCAGTGAATATAAACAAAAAGCATCTTTTTCAATGGCAGTCATTGTATAAAGGTACCATAATTCATTTTAAGCTATATTCTATTGCCAGACACTTAGATGCTTTCCAATTTTTGTGTTTAAACAGCACTGCAGTGAATGTTCCAATGGGTACATTTTTGTGCACTTGTCCAATTGTCTAAGTAACTTCCTAAAAGTGGGATGTGAGTCAAAGGCTATACATATATTATATTATGATACATATTGCCCAATAAAGGTTGTAGCAGTTTTTTTTCTTATAACACCTATCAGTACCCCAAAAGTTCTTTTAAATGTCTTGAAAAAAATTTTTTCATTCTCATTTGGGCTCATTTTCCTCACTTATAAAATAAGGAGGATAAAATAATCAGTGGTTCTTAAACTTTTTAGCATCTTAGGACCATTTGTGATTTTTAAAAAATTGTTGAACAGAAATTGGATCTGTTGCTTCAGAAAAACATACCTCTGCAGAAAAATTTTCATGTTTATAAGAATCCATAGATCCTTTTAAATCAATTCACAGAGTCTTTAGGATTTCACTCCATGAATCCAAGTGAAGAATCTCTGAATGAGGTGATTTTAAGGTTGCTTTCTCCTTTTAACACTACAGTACACACACATATTGCACACATATCACACTCATGTACACACAGAATTTTAATGTGTATTTGGAAAAACTTTGACATCAGCTTGTTACAGAACCTAGTCTCATTGTGATCGTTAAAATCACATGAGTGTGAATAGTTATTGAAATGAATTTCTATTTCAGGTTCTTCAATGGCGAGCCCACCAGGAAGAGGTAGCACAACTGGAAATGGAAATTTCTGCCAGAAGAAGAGAAAAGGAAGAGGAGAAAGAGAAACTGTGGAAGAAGAAACAATTGTTACAAAGAGAAGAGAAGAAAGAAAAAGTATGAAATTCGCTGTTGCTGGGAATGTGTGAATGAATGTTTAACTGCCTGATTGAACTTTGATTAGCCTTAGTGTTTGGCATAGAATTTTCATAGGTAGTTCTTAGGAAGATTTGTGATCATGAAGGAGAACTCACTTTATTAACCTGCAGAAGCACAGGTACTGGTGTTAGAAAAGATACTGTAGGTGAAGAAAAGACAGTTTTTGTGACTGTTGTTTAATCTTGTACTGCGCAGAGCCATGGCAAAGACCACGCGTACTGGCATAGCATTTTGGTTGACCGTAGTGCAGTCAATGACTATAAAAAAATGTCCGTGTGAGAAGGCATTTTGAAAAATGGCAGAAAGACTTTTATCAGCTTGTACATGAGCTACTGATATTGGGCCTGATACCAAAACAAACAAAAAAAAAACAACCCAGCCAAACAAAGAGCAATAAAATAAATAATTAAGCTGTAAACCCAAATTCATGGTCAACTCTTGCAATTCTGTAGGATCAAGACATCTGTTTTATTTTATTTACTAGAGGTCCAGTGAATGAATTCATGCACCGTAGGGGTCCCTCGGCCTGGCCTTCATCTTCTTGCAATCTAGTACCTCTTGGGGGATATTGGAGAGCTGGTTTTGGTTTTATCCCCCTAGGCCAGGGACCCCATCGGTGCATGCACCCATACACTGAGCCTCTAGTATGCATATAAGATCTTTGTTTAATCTCTTTTCATACTTCCCCCTCTCCTCTTCCCTCTGAGATTCATCAGTCTGTTCCATGTTTCCATGTCTGTGTTTTCTACTCCTGCATTGAGCATCTTCAGCCTGGTGGTCAGTGCACATCATAGATACCAGCTGATGCATGAAATTTGTGCATTGGTAAGGTCCTTAGACCTGGCCGGTGATCAGGGCTGATCTGTGGAGTGATCAGTGGGGCAATTGGGGGGCCCCCACTGGCACACACCTTGGCCAGCCTGGTGCCACTGCTCACCAGCTCTGCCCCCTGCTACCACCACTAGTCACCTCCCTTGGCTGGCCTGGGGCCTGCAGGCTGTGGAGGCAGCTCCTGCATTGAGAGTCTTACCCCTGGTGGTCAGTACATGTCATAGCGATTGGCCGTTCTGCTAATTGTTCTGCCAATCATTTGGTCAATTTGCATATTAGACTTTTATTATATAGAATAGAAATACATTTAGAAAGTGTTTTTTTAAATACATAGAATGATGTAAAAAATTCTTTACTATTCACCACCTAGCCTTGAAATTGATAATATTTTCATCCTCCAGATTATTTTACTCTATAGATAAAGTTGAAGTCCTCTTTTGAGGATGTACACATTCTCATTGCCCTTCTTACTTCTTTAAAGGCAATCTCCATTATGAATTTTTATTTCTATCTTTCTAGGCCATCTATTATTGCTTTGTACATATTTTAATATTTAGCTTGTGAATTTAAACTTTTTCATAAATACTATCATATTGGATCATTCTGAAGCATGAATTTCATTCAACTTTGCATATTTGAGATACACTTATGTTAATAGACAGAGACTAGTTCATGCCTTTTAACTGTTACACAGTGTTCCAGTGTAGAACTAGGCTACCACCTATCCCTTCTCTTAGCAGTTGACATTTAAGTTACTAAAGTTTTGTTCTTACAATCATGCTGCAGCAGACTCCACATACGTGTTCACTGGGTCATATGTGCACAACTTTTCCTAGGGTACGTTTCATAGGGGAATTACTACATTCTTGGAGCTGTATGCTTTCTATTTTATAAGGTTTTTTTATTTTTTTATAAGATATTATAACTTTTCTTCTTGATTTGTGCCAATCTTATAAATGCAAACAGTGTCTCATTGATTTAAAACAGATTCCCCTGATCACTTGCAAGATTGAAAATCTCCTCATATTCATTGGGCAGTTTTCTTCATTGGTGAATTGCTTGTTCATACTTTTTGTCCATTTGTCTATTTTTCTCCTTATTAATCCGTTCTTATAAATTCTGCATTTCTTTTCATTAGTTATATGGGTTCCAAATATTTTCTTCCATTGGTCACTTGCCTCTAAATTTTCTCTGTGGCACTTGTAGTTTCACAGAAATTTAAAATGATCAAGTAATTTAAATTATTAAGCTTTCTCTTTTTGAGTCATGTGTTCCTTTAGGACAGTGGTTCTCAACCTTCCTAATGCCAAGATCCTTTAATACAGTTCCTCATGTTGTGGTGACACCCAACTATAAAATTATTTTTGTTGCTACTTCATAACTGTGATTTTGCTACTATTATGAATTGTAATTTATTTTTTTTAATTTTTTAATTTAATAAATCTCTATTTTTCAGATTATTATAATTGTTCCTCTTTTTTTCTCCCATAACTCCCCTCCAACGGGTTCCCATCCCACCCTTTGCCCTTACCTCCCACCTTTCCCGCACCTCCCTCTCCCTCTTTCCCTCCCCCGCACTGGTTTTCCTCATCCATAGGTGTACAATTTTTGTCCAGCCACTTCCCACCCCCGACCCCCCACCCCTTTCCATGAGAATTGTCACTCCACTGTCTTTCTATGCCCCTGGTTCTATTATATTCACCAGTTTATTCTGTTCATCATATTTTCAATTCACTTGATTTTTAGATTCACTTGTTGCTAGATATGTACTTGTTGTTCATAATTTTTATCTTTACCTTTTCTTCTTCTTCTTCTTCTTTTTAAAAATATATTTTATTGATTTTTCTCAGAGAGAAAGGGAGAGGGATAGAAAGTCAGAAACATCGATGAGAGAGAGAGACACCGATCAGCCGCCTCCTGCACACCCCACACTGGAGATGTGCCCACAAGCAAGGTACATGCCCCCGACCAGAATCGGGGACCTTTCAGTCCGCAGGCCAATGCTCTATCCACTGAGCCAAACCGGTCTCGGCAATCTTCTTCCTCTTCTTAAAGAATACTTTTCAGCATTTCATATAATACTGGTTTGGTGGTGATGAACTCCCTTAGTTTTTGTTTTATCTGTGAAGCTCTTTATCTGACCTTGAATTCTGAATGATAGCTTTGCTGGGTAGAGTAATCTTGGTTTAGGTTATTGCTATTCATCACTTTGAATATTTCTTGCCACTTCCATCTGGCCTGCATAGTTTCTGTTGAGAAGTCAGTCACCTGACAATCATATGGGTAATTAACTTGTAGGTAATTAACTGTTTTTCTCTTGCTGCTTTTAAAATTCTCTCTTTGTCTTTTGCTCTTGGTATTTTAATTATGATGTGTCTTGGTGTGGTCCTCTTTGGATTCCTTTTATTTAGGGTTCTGTGTGCTTCCTGGACTTGTAAGTTTATTTCTTTCACCAGATGTGGGAAGTTTTCAGTCATTATTTCTTCAAATAGGTTTTCAGTATCTTGCTCTCTTTCTTCTTCTGGCACCCCCACAATTCTGATATCGGTATGCTTGAAGTTGTCCCAGAGGCTCCTTACACTATCTTCACATTTTTGGATTCTTGTTTCTTTTTGCTTTTCCAGTGGAGTGTTTTCTGCTTCTTTGTATTTCAAATCTTTGACTTGATTCTTGCGTTCCTCTAGTCTCAGTCAGTGTATGTTTAATTTCTAGTTGGTCCTTTTTATCTCCTCTTGGCTCTCACTAAATTAATCCATTTTTTTCTAGGAAATTCTTGAAAACCCTTATAACTGTGGTTTTGAACTATATATCCAGTCTTTTGCTTTCCTCCATTTCTCTCTTTTGTGATCTTTTTCTTTGTCTCTGCATTTTCGCTGCTTCCCTGAGTTGGTAGAGTAGCTTTGTGTGCTAGGTGTCCTATATGGCTCAGTAGCTCTGCCTCCCCAGTTACCTGAGATTGACTTTCTTGGTGCACCCCTTGGTGGACTGTGTGTACAGCCTTGTTGTAGTTAAGTCTTGATAGTTGTTGGTATCATTGGGGAGAATTGACCTCTAGGCCAATAAGCTGTGACGATCAGCTGTGTCTATGCAGGAAGAATGTCTGTGCTGGAGTCAGCCTTATGATACAAGACTTGCAAAATTGCAAATGCCTCTGGGCTCGGCTTGGATGGGGTAGAGTCTCAGGGCTGAGCAAACAGCCTTGGCTTCCCATCAGCTCTGCCCTACATGGCCCCTGGATGTCGGTGTTCCTCAGTAATCATTGCAGCCCTCTCTGCATGCACTTGCACCTGCGTGCTTCCAAACCTCTGCCTTTTGTGGCTCCCTCCTGCTACAGGAAGCTGGCCACGTGTCTCTGTACCTCAGCTTTTTGCAGCTCTTCTGAGTCTCTGTGAGCCCCTTTTCTTTTAGTTGTAGAGTTTCCTTTCAGCCAGCTTTCCTGTGGTTCTGGATGATGTCCGTTTTGCCTTTTAGCTGTAGTTTTGAAATTGTTGTGCAAGGCAGCAATTTTAGGTTGTTTACCTATGCCACCATTTTGGTTTCGCTGGAGGATAACTATCTCTTAACTTGCCAACAAACACTCCCAATGCGACCCTCAGCTGTTCTCACTGTCTGCTCAGCAACAAGGCTCTGGACACGTCCGTTTATTCTGCCATCTTTTTTTTTCCCTTCTCTGAATCATAATCTAAATATCTGTGTTTCCCGATGGTCTTAGGCGACCCTGCTAGCAGTTTTCAACCTGTGGGTTGTGACGCACAGGTTGAGAACCGCTGCTGTAGAGCCTAAGACCATTGGAAAACACAGATGTTTACATTATGATTTATTAACAGTAGCAAAATTACAGTTATGAAGTAGCAATGAAAATAATTTTTTGGTTGGGGATCACAACAACATGAGGAACTGTATTAAAAGTTCATAGCATTAGGAAGGTTGAGAACCACTGCTTTAGTCACTGTGACCTGGTAGTGAGAGTATCTCTACAGAGAGCTATTATGTTTGCCTCTGCTAAGGGTCCCATGTCTTTCACTGGCCCAGGACCAGTTGGTATATTAACTTGAGACTCAGGACCTGTGCTGGAAGCTGGAGTGGATGCTGACTCAGCACAGATGACAGCCCCAGCCTGGGTTCTCCAGTTGACCCTTCACTCCTCTGGTCCCCTTGTCACTTTCCTGGGGGGAGGTCATAGTCTATTTAGTTCCCATTTTGTATATGGATGATCCCTGCTTGACTTCTTGCTCTTTGTAAGCTTGGTTCTAGCTCCTGTGTGCACAAGTCCTACAACTAATTAATATTAAAAATCCTACTACCAAGTTCTCAGACCCACCTCAGGCCCCCATTTTCCTAAGAGTCCCTAAGCTTTGGCTTCCTCTCACTGCTCTGATTTTGACTTCCATTTATTTTCAGCACTGGGACATTGGTGTGTGTGTGTGTGTGTGTGTGTGTGTGTGTGTGTCTGTGTGTAGTGTTATAGTTTGTCCAAAATATTTATGTGTTTAAAGTAGGAAAGGAGATTTCCATCTTAACTCAGACATACTCACCGTAGTTCTGGCTATCTTTACGTATACTAACCAGAAATCCAGATTCTATTTATTTTAGCTATTTTATACATTGGTGACAAATTTTATTGCTTTAATTTTAACACTAGCTTGGCAAAAAAAATCTCATAGGCAATTTCACTGTCTTGAGACTGGTTGCTGTGTTAGCTGGGGCTTTTCACCTGCCTGGCTTTCTTTTTTAAGAGAGCAGCAACAGAGAGAAACTATGTGTAAAACCCCACTGCAGGGTTTATGAACAAGAGATATCTTTGTCCTAATTCTTTTTCCCAGTGTTCATCTTTTATGGAATAATAATATCTTTTTGTTGAAATAACATTTTGATTTGTATTCATTGTCAAAGTTTACCCTAGTAGGTGCCCATCTCCTTTCAAAACCTATTTTTATGTTATTAGATCACTCGTTTCCGTGTTTTAAAACTCTAGTTGAATATAATGTTCATAGTTTTAATGTTTGTACTCTAGACTCCAGGAAAGTTTTGATTTATAAGCTGTTAGGAAATAATGGTAATATTTCAGAAGCCTCTCTCCACTTTTGAAATTATTATCATGATAAAATCAAAAGATGTTGCCTTTCTATAAACTATCCCTAGGAGCTATTGTAAGAAACAAAATTATTGTGCTAGATGAACCTTAAAACACTTAATGTGTGATATTGGTCTCAGCACCACATTTTCAGTAGCCATGGCTCTTCGGATGGGTTGAATAACTAAAGATTGTTCTGTGTCACAGCATTTTAGGAGTTTGTTGCTACATGATACCCGGAGTTTTATGGAATCCAAAGTAAAGGAAAGTTTCAGCCTTGCTCCCAAAATGAAGATTTCAACCAAAGCTCACCTAAAAAAGAGACTTGTCCTTCCTTTGTCAGGCATACCACAAGTCTTCCCCAATTTTAGCCAACTCCTAATTCAGCCACATTGTATGACTGAGGGATGGGAAACATTATCAAGAAAGTCAGAACGACTCCACAGCCTTCAGCCTTACCTCAGAGATATTTTTGGGGGGGTGTGGAGGGAGGGAGGAATCTATCATTTTGTGATCTCTTAGTTTTAAGTGACATCACACCAATAAATACCAAGAGACCCAGTCTCCAGTAGAACCTTGGCACTTGGGTGCTCCCCCTTGTCTTCAGACAACCTGGCAAATACTCAGTTATATTTGTCCTGCAGACAGAAAACCAGCAAAGGGAGGAAGAGCCTAAAACAAAAAAGGGCAGGCTATCATAAGCAGAATGCAGTGCTGCTTCATAGAAGATTCCAGAAGATCTCTGTTTGAATCCACAGTACCTTCCAATTCAGACCAAAATCATTCTCTCAGGGTGGCAATCTCTGGGTTCTTATGAGAGCAGTTCATTATAAAATCATAAAAATCTATTCTCCAGTATTTCTTAATCTAATAATATACTGATCTAAAAAGCTAAAAGTGGGGGAGAGAGGGGAGAATGATAAAAAACTAAATTCCCAGACTTTAAACTCTGCTTCTTTGGAATTGTTGATACATAAAAGGGCCAATGAATAACTCCTGTAATTGGCAGGCTTCTAAGATGGGCCTCCAGATTTCCTGCTCCTGTGAGATGCATGCCCTGTATAACTGCCCTGTATAAAGGCCTTGGATTAGGTATGACACAGACCACCTTGGGAAAGGGGGAAATTATCTGGGTGGTCTTGACCTAACCATGAGTCCTTTAAAAGCAAAGAGTTTTCTTTGGCTGCTCACAGGAGAGGTAGTCAGAGATTTGAAACACGACAAGAACATAACTCACTTTGTGGCTTAAGGATCGAGGAGATCACATGGCAAGGAATGAGAGGAGGGGGATCTAGGGGCTGAGAGTGACCATGGCTGACAGCCAGAAAGGAAGTGAGGACCTATAACCTGTACTGTAATTCTGTAACCATACGGAGCTGAATTCTGCCAAAAGCAAAAATGAGCAGATTTTTCTCTAAAGCATCCAAATGAGAACTCAGTTTTAATAACACCTTGATTTCAGCCTTGTGATATCATGAACAGAGAGCCCAGCTACACCACAGTGAACTTTGACTTAGAGGATTCTGAGCTAATAAATGAGTGTTGTTTTAAGCTGCTAAATATGTGGTAATTTGTTACACAGCAATTAAAAAATTAACATGGGATTTAGTATCTAAAATGCTGCCAAAACAAATCTAGAAACATGTGGAAGTAGCTTTGGAATTGGAGTTTGGGGAGATGCTGGAAGAATCTGAGGAGCATGATTGAAAAAAGACTAGAATGCCTTGAAGAGACTGCTAATAGAAATACAAACAGTAGAGATGTGGCTGGTGAGGGCTCAGAAAAATTCAGCGAATATATTATTGGAAACTAGGGATAGAAAGATCATAGTAATGTGGTGGGAGAAAGTCTAGGGAAATTCTGTCCTTTGGGTTGGGGGAAAGTTCTCCTAAGTAATGAATTCAATGTATGATGAACTGAAAACAATTTCTAAAGTGTGTGGATCTTCTAGGTGATCTTAATCTCTTCAACATAATTTATGTGCTATTAATATGCAGACTAAATACTAATTAATATCTGCAGACTAGATTTTTCTCTTGAACTGCAGACTCACATATCTCACTGCTTCAAATCTGATATGCCCAAAATGTATTCTTGCTTTAACTTCCAAACCTACTCTGGAGTTAAGAGATTTTTGCCGAAAGCATGGGATGGAGAAAAGGCTGAGTGCGCTAATATAAAACCCTTTGTGATAACTCAAAAAGATGAAAAGATTAGAGTGTCTAGTCACATGAAAGACCCTTCTAGGAAATTAATGGTGTTTCTTACAGATCTTCTCACACTAGAAGGCCTTTAAAATATTTAAGGGCAGTCTTTTCTTGGCCATCTCAACAGGAAGCCAAAAGAGAGAAGGGATTATCTCAAAAATACCTGTGGGTGTGGCATTTGTCTAATAGAGTGAATCCCCATAAGTCCACAATAGCTCATTTGGTTCTTGAGAAAATTTTATTAGAAACACTGATTTCTGATAAGACAAAAATATGTTATCTGAAACATTACCAGCTTGGACTGAAAGGAACTGAGAATGTATGAAGTGAAAGGAGGCTCATGGATCCATCCACCTCCCCGTCCCAATTCTATTGGCAGAAAGCAGGCTACATTTCTCTACTTCCAGCCCCCAATGAAACCCAGCCTCCAGGCTTGGGAAAAACTTCCCTTCCCTCCTCACCACCTTACACATAGAATATGTCAGCTCCTAGTAAGGCATATTGACAGTAAGACTGTGTAGACTCCCAAAGGCATCACTAAAGGTCCAAATAGGATGATCATTCATTCATTAGCTATTTATTCAGTAAGTATGCCCTAAGTGCCTTTCATATAACCCAGTCTTCCATGCAATTGTAAGGTCCCTCCACTCAAACAGAAATTGCCCCTTTTCTGGTATCTTTTTAAAGGGATGTGTTTGCCTGTTCTGCCACAAAGATAATATGCAATTCTTGGTTAGGTCAGTAGATGCTCTTACTATTAGTTTAGGATTTTTTTTTAGCTTAAAACTTTACAAGTAGAACAAAAGGATTAATAGAGAAAAACTAAAAATATAAAATGGATTGAACTATATGGAGTTTCCAATTAGTTAAATTAAATATAACTACATACAGTAAATAAAATATATCTGCACATATACATAGTAAGTGCAAATGTGTATATCTGTGTATGTATACTTACACCCATAGTATTGTGTGACTCTCCTGCCCCTCTCAGTGGGGATTGATGAAGGCCTGAGCTTGAGGAGGATTGCATGGAAACTTTGACCTCAGTCATTTATGCCTGGCCCTCCTCTTCTCTTATTTCCTGGTCTTATATCATCAAACTATACTTTGGCCATCTATACTCACACTGACTCATGCTGGTCTGATGGCTTCCTAGTGTGAATGCTCCTGTGCCAATAAAGGTCACTAATTTTGACACATTTGATCAAAGTTTAGGCCTTGGAGCATAAACTTTTAGCACTGATTCCAATAAGGTTCATCATCTCTCTTTTTAATAATTTTTTCTTTTTGCTTGGGCCTTTAATTGCTACTCTGTGCATTTGTGCACACTAGGAGCTGCAGGATATGAAACTGTCCTCTGCAATTTCCTTCAAATCCTTGTGACAAATTGGCTTTCATTTCATATAATGAATGCCTTGCTGTTGCAGAGGGAGGGTGCATAGATCTTGGGGACTTAGTGGGAGAAAGGACCTTTATAATTAGAACTCTGCTTGGAAAGCATCCCTGGCAGAAAGGCCCCTCAGAAATGGGACCGTCTGGTCCAGACCCTGGTCTGTTTCCTCCAACTCCTTTTCCCTTATGCTGCTCCTTCTCAACTTTCAGTAATGTAAAAGGGTGTATGTGTGTGTGAGAGAGAGGGGCGGAGGGTTGGAGGAAAGGAGATAGATATCTAACTGGAACCCATTCAGACTAACACAACTCAAGGTATAAATATTGTCAATTTATATAATACTAGAGGCCTGTTGCAGGAAGATTCCTGCAAGAATGGGGCTTGCTGTGGCATGAGCGAAGCAGAGAAGGGAGCGAAACCCACTGAGGAGGGCTTCCCTCCTGTCACCACTGCTACCCCACACCCATACTTTCCCTCCTGCTGCCACCACCCTCCTTTCTGCTTTCCCTCCCTCTTCCTTCTAGCTGTCTTCAGTCTTAGCTTCTCTCCATCTTTGTTGGGTTAATTTGTATACTTGCTCTGATTGGCTGGTGGGTGTAGTGGAGTGATGGTCAGTTTACATGTTTCCCTTTATTAGTGTAGATATCACTGAGGACCAGCTGAACTGTGATCACAAAAACACTGTGGCAGTACTCAGTAATGCCCACATCTAGATGATCTAAAATTGGCTTACAACACTTTTTTTTACAGTTTCATAAAATGGATAATATTGAATATAAGAATTCTCATAAACTCCTTGAACCCTGAAAACATGTCTTTGAATCTTTATGAATAGTTTGACCTTTGCTCTAACATCAATCCACCCAAATCTCTCACTATAAGCATCCTCTTTGCAAGGGAACCACCTGCAAAAAGGATGTGAAGTATCCCCATCTGGCTGAGGACCAATCTATTGAATTGCTTCCTACCCTCAGTTTTGAGACTCTCTTCTAGAAATGTGATCTTGCAGTCAAAGTTTAACAGGGTGGTTTTCTTTTAATTATTGGTCTTTTTTGAAAATCTGATTAAATACTCCAAACATGGGAGCTATGAAACCTAATGAGTACATTAAATATCAGAATTTTATAATGATCCAAATTAGAAGATAATGTATATTTTATGTAGAAATGATTCCAAAAACAAACTATGGATTTGTACTTTATTTTCTGAATATTTAATATCAGTCATCTGATTAATATTATATGAGTAAAGAAATTAGTGTAGTATGAGAGGTTTAATTATCCAAGAGATCATATAATTTTTAAATATTCATAATGTTTCTTGTTTTGCTATTAAAATTTGGAAATGAATATTAATAGAAGCTTATTAACTAATTTTAACCTTCCCATATGAGACTGAATACAGAGTCAGTTCTCAGTATAAGAGTCAGTAAGTGGCAGAAAGGCAGATGGTAGTCCAAGAAACTCACTTTTCTGGTTTTAACTGTCATTTAAAAGTGAAATTTCCACCTAGCTCATGTAGTTCAGTGGTTGAGCATTGACCCCTCAACCAGGAGGTCATGGTTTAATTCCAGTCAGGAAACATACCCTGGCTGCAGGCTCGATTCCCAGGAGGGGCATGCAGGAGGCAGCCAATTGATGATTTTCTGTCATTTAGGTTCCACTCTAATTGAACTGTAAGAAA
>PVJN01011507.1:0-53912 GCA_004026805.1 Lasiurus borealis
ACTAGGAAAGTTATAGACCTGAGGCTTGACTACTCACCAAGACCTGCCCAGTTAGGAAATTATGATCCGATGATCTTATGAGGTTACTTTTGGTTCGACTTATAACAGCTTTCCTTTTTCATTCACGGACATAACTAGGTAATAGGAATTTTCCAGCTCCATTATAATGTGATGGGACCGCCATCGTATATGTGGCCCAATGTTGACTGAAATGTCGCTATGCAGCACATGACTGTATGTGCATGCATTTGTATCCTATTGGTTCTGTTTCTCTGGACCACGCTGCCTGGTAGGATGCCCACCTATGAGTCTGGAAAATAATGCTTCTTCAGCCAGGCTCTCTCACCTGTTCACCAGTTCTACCCTGAAGCATTCTTTCTTTCGTGTAAGGCTTTTATCCCTGATAAAGTGCGAATGTGATAAAGTTAATACTTTGTGATGGGGCTGTTCTCATGTTGCATGACAAGTTCTAATTCTACCTTTGGCTGCATTCTTTAATCAATGGGAAAATAGGAGCAAAAAAAAACAATATTTATGGAGCAGACTTTTTTATACTTCATAAACAGATGTCTTAAGTAGGCCTCATTTTCATTATTATTCCCACTTTTACAGAGAAGGAAAGCATCTCCAGAGTACGCATCAAATAGGTTCAGCTTGATGAATTTTTACCATCTGAGCACACGTGTGTAGCCAGCACCTAGACCGAGAAGAGGGAGAGATCAACCAAAGGATTTGTGTGCATGCATATAAGCATAACAAGTAGACACAGACACTAGGGAGATGCGGGCATGAGTGAAGTGGTTAGAAGAGTAGAGGGGAGATAAGGACACATATGTAATACCTTAATCAATAAAGAAAAAAAATAATCAAACTGGAAACAAACCTATATTTCCATCAACAGCAAAATGAATACATAAATTGTGGAATATCCATATAATAGAATGCTACACAGTAATACAAAAGCAACAAACTACTACTACCAACAGCAATATAGGTGAATCTCTCAGACATTGTGATGAGCACAGATGGGAAACACAAAAGAATGCGTGCTATACAATGCCATTTTTATGAAGATCAACACCAGGCAAAACTGATCTATGGTGATTGACATCAGGAGTGTGTTTACTTGAGGGAGTGATATTCACTGGGAAGGGGCATGAAGCCTTCTAGGGCTGGAAATGTCTTATGTCTACATATGAATGGGAATGTGTATGTGTGTATAAGTAAACATTTATGGGCCTGCACCCATATGACATGCACTTTATCATACACTCTAGAAAAATCATTAAAATGTAAAAGAAATATTTTTATTTTTAAAAGTGAATTTATTTCATCAAAAAATTCTAAATTAAGAGTAATTCCTATGTTCCTTGGATATTGCAAGACTCAAGAAGGCAGGAGTCACTTTCTAAAAAACAATTGAAAAACACTGCCTTATACCACAGTGATGCCTGGGGAAGGGAAGAGAGATGAGTCCCTGTTGAAGCGTGGTCCGGGGCCAGCCCCTGGAAGCTTATCCAACAGGGAGTATCTTGTGCCTCAGTGCAGACCTACTGAAACACAACCTGTATTTTAATAAGATTTCCAGTTGATTCTGATGGCTTGAGTGGGAAGTAGAAGCACTGAGAGAGACAGCAATAACACTAATCATTTCACATGCATCTGCGGTATTTATCTTCCCAACTAGATTGTAGACTTCTTGAGGATAGGATAGAACAGTGGTGGAGAGCTCAGACTCCCAGTGATGTTACTTCTTAGCTGAGTAACTCTGGGAAGTTATTAGATTCCCTTAGCCTCAGAATATAAAGCAAGAATTGTAATAATGGTATTAGTAAAACCTATTCAATGCGTGTTACAAAGATTAAATAAGATAATATGTGTAAAGTACTCTGTACATTGTTAAATACATAGTAAGAGCTTAATCAGTGTTAACTATTACTATGACCTTCCATGGTGACTGAGGTGAAGGACATTTGTTCATTTCTTGAAAAAAATGTTTATTAAGCACCTATGTGTCAGGTACTGTTTTAAGCACTAAGGACACATATGTAATACCTCAATCCATAAAGGAGCATAAAGCCTTCTAGGGCTGGAACAAAACAGAGCCCCAAAATCCCTGCTTGGTTGGAGTTTCTATTCTAGTGCAAAAGTGTAGCAAATGAGAATGCTAAGACAGACCTTAGGAAACAGATATGTGAAATCTCCTAATTGAATCCGAGGATATCTGGCGTCACAGTTGTACTGATTTTCCCTCCCAGATGGGCTGAGACCACTGTTAGTAAAAGAGGTATGCCAAAATCTGTTCACACCTTCCCTGGAGACAGCTTGCACCAATGAAAGGGAAAAGTTAGCACCTGCAAAACTCCTGCTTAAAAACTCTTAAAAAAAAAATCCTTCTTGTTCTTTTGATATGTGTGCCTCTATAAATAAACTGGAAAGAAACATCTTCATTTGCATGTAAAATAAAGGAAAATTACGAAAGGCTGTCACCTGGGTCCATGATATCTGTTCCAGGGGAGGTGACAGCAGAGGTCGTAATCCTCCCCTCACAGCTGGAACAGTTACCAGGCGGGTAAAACTACAACGTGTCCACCCCATAAATGTCCGCTCTATGAATGAGCCACCACTGCCCTGGATCAACCCCTCAAAGCACTCCACTTTTGGCAAAGGACTGAAAACAATGCAGATTATACTTGAACATTTAGCATTTGGTTTAATGGAAAAGAAACCCTCTCACAGTTCTCTCTTGGTGTTCTTCAGTTTTTGCCTTATTGTACTTAAAAGAAACCCTAACCTAGTGCAAAATGGAGTCATCTTGGATTTTGACAGATTCTAAAAAAAAGAGGGTAGTAAGTTGCTATGGGGAACCTTAATCTATTCTTGCCCTTTCTTTCCCTTCTATCGTTACAGCAGTCACTGCGTACAAGGCCACTGAAAATACCTGAACCCATTCAGAAAATCATCTTGGGCTCAGACCTTTATTCTCAGCCTTCCTGTCCCTCCCTTCTCATGTTGTCTCATTGATATTTGGGTTGAGTTGAGTCTTGAAATCACTCTAACACAACAGGGAGTAGTTAGGCCTGGGATGCAAATAATCCAGAAGCATCTGTTTTTGCCTAGATGAAGATCTAGGATTCTGGACTAGAATTCTGCATTCAAGTAGCTACCAATGTCAACATCTCTGAATCATAGGAATAGATGCCGTCAACATCATCCAGTCAATGTGGAGTTTCCTTCATTCCCAGATACCATGACCACTTCTTGGAAACCCAGTGCTACATATGTATTTTCTCCCTTGCTCCTGGGCTGACCAGCTCCTGGCTTGCTCATCTTCCCTTTTACCTGACACTGGTCTATCACCATGATTTGCAATCAAGTATTGCTAAATCATAACATCTAGACTTCCAAGTACTTGATAATACAGTGAAGGTTCTTTCATTGGAATTTCAGCTTTTCAGGACTTTTTTTTTTTAATTTATTTTTATTTTTATTTATTTATTTATTTTTCTTCTTATGTGAGAGGCTTTTCAAAGGAGAAGACGACTTAGTCCTCCCAAAAGACGAATCCTCTCCTTTACTTTATGAGGCAAATAGCAACTCCAAACCACTTTTTTTTTTAAATGCACCAACATATAAAAAGTAGCTGCCCATTGTTAAAGGTTTTATCAAACTTTGTTTGAACACTGTATCTCAAACTTTTTGGACCATAGTACATTTAAGTAAGGAAAATGACCAAACACCACCAAAAAGTTTCATTTTCCTGTAGGAGAAAAAAAAATTGAGTAATAAAAACAAACTCTTGCTCTATAAGCACTTATTGTTGGTTTTATATATTCATCTACTCTAGCAATAGAGTAGTATGGGTTATTTGTATCTCAAAGTCTAGTTTTAGGGGAAATTTTAGGCCCAAAATGCCAATGCCTCAAACATATGTCACCACTTGCAATGTCCTAATAGAACAACAAGCAAATTTAAAAGAATAAAAGTAAATCCACAGTTAGTCATCAAGTAACCAGAATGGTAGAAATTGGACATCAGGATCAAGTCAATAAAACACTGATGACACACCATTAACAAAGCACTCATTCAAAAAAGTGTGGGAATTCCAGCCGTCATGACGTGCATACAATAAGAGCTCTATAATGCTAATACAACCAGCTTTGTCAATAGTCTACTGACTCAGATGCTTTGTCAACTCTCATAGTTACCTTTATTTCAGCTTACAAACAACTAAGTCCATCAACCCTTAGCTTCCTTTGTAGGTTACTGGTTGGCATTCTTAGCCCTATGTAAAATGAAAATAACTTTCCCCTAAGCACCCAAGAAATACCTAGCATGTTTAGATCAGTTGTGGGCTCCTCATGAAGACCTTACAATGAACCCCATTTTGCAAACCATGGTACTAAGATGGAAAAAGCAAACAACCTTTCCTTTAGTCCATTTACTGCCCTGGACCTCCTCCACTGATATCTTTGCCCCAGACCCACTAAGTACTCTCCCTTTTCTTAACTCTATAGTCCAGTATTATCTCTGTCATTTCCTCTCTCAACCCAGAGCTTGAAGCCTCCACACATTTCCAAACCCACTGTCATAAAATAAAAGTTCTCTAAACCTTTATCCAACTCTAGCATCCCCTACTCTTTAAAGACATTGGAATGTCCTACTCAACAACCGCCTCATCAACCGGACCTATCATTGGGGACACTTCTCTGGTCACAGCTCTCTGGGAAGGGAGCTGCCATCCTTTCTCCTCCTGCATCACAAGCTCCTCAGTATGTGGTACTCTAGATCCTAAATATGCACTACCTAACACTAGATTGTTCTGGATTCATCCCAAAACTTTTCAATTTTGGCACAGCCTTGCAAAAGCTCATTTTTACTTCTCTAATTATGAAACATATTCTAAAAACCTGGCAATGAAATGAGGGGTTTGTTATTTCATAAAATACAGGAGCCATGTGTTACCTTTCTGTAAGAAAGTACTCATTTATCATCCAAACACTGTATAATAAAAACTGCCAAAAGATATTTTAAAAAACTATAGCACACCACCAAATCAAAGAACTTTAAGTGCCAATCCATATTCTTTCTTGTTATTTCCCGTTGTAAGTGACCATGATACATGAGCATATTTCTGGTGTTCAGAACAGCAACCAAGCTCTTCTAAACTAATCCATCCGTCCACTCTTGCATTCATCCACTCATTCAACATTGATTTATTAAGCATCTATTAAGTGCCATCACTGTTCTAGGGAGTGGAGTTCATCGGTGAACAAAAAGACAAAGTCTCCATAGGTTGGACAATGGTATGTTGTGTGATGAGAAGAGGAGAGCTAACCTTCAAACAAAAATCCAGCAAAAGAAAACTAACATTTGTATGTTTGTCTCTGAATTTAGTCCTATGACTTGCAGTGAGCCTTCTTTCCTCCCTGGAATTAAATGATATAGTGAAACCTTGACCGTGACTATGCCCCCTGCTTGCCATAAGTCACCCTTGAGGCTCAAGTTACTTTCAGTACTGCATGAAATACATAATGATAACAATTACAAACCCAACAACTATGTCCCTGACAAGACAAATAATAGTAACAACTAATAATTATTGAACAATTACTGTGTTTCAGTTAATCCTCACCATAATTCTAAAAGTTAGGTATTATTTCCTCATACTGCAGATGAGGAGAAATCAAGGCTTAGAGGTTATTAGATTTGTCCACGACTCTAAGCCAAGGATTTAGTTCTTTGATTTGCTGAATGCTTCCTGGCTATAATGGTAAAGTACCAAACTCTGTGGTTAACTCCAGCTCCAAAAATACCTCACCTTTATTATGGGCTTTTGGTGCTAATACCTTTGCCTCTCTCTGCAGTCAGATGTCGGCAAGCTCTTTCTCTGTTGATGACAACATCAACACACAATAAATATTGAATATATGTTTAGACTATTTACTATTTTAATCAAGTAGTGCATTCCATAAAATTAATTTGGCACCTACTTAATGAAATACATAGCTGTTATTGAATTGTATGGCAATTAAATTTGTTCCAATAAATTCTGCTCCCAAATAATTATCTTACATTTTCTGCTCCCATTTTTTAATTTTGCAATATATACTATTTCCTGATGTGATATGGTAATTCTTTTCCCACTTCCTCTTTCGTTTCTGTAGAACACATGCACGTGAAGTAAAATATAATGATCCTAGATTGTGTTAGCTAATGACCTACGTCCCACAAGGTCCAGGGGTGAGATCTTTCTGGGCTTCTCCTGACTCCCATACCTACTTTCCTGATCCTCATCCTCAACTGTCTGAATGACCTGGAAGCTGAATCATCCAGATACAGCAAGAACCAGGCAAAGTTGGTCTTGAGAGGGTTATAGTTATATCATACATTGGTAACTGGCATGGCAATGACCTCCAACACAAGTGATGATGAAGCAGAACTAAAAATTAACTCTGGATTTCCTGCATTTAAGATTCCCAAGAATCTTAGAGCAAAAAAAGTAGAGCAAACAGTTAGGTATAAGAAAAAGTAAGAGATTTTCCAACTAAATTTGATAAATTGGAAAGCTTTTTTATATTCTTTTAGTTCTGAGCCTATTCTTAACTGTAACAAACAAAAGAAGTCAGAATTTCAGAAGGACAATGAAAATGTGAGAGGAGACAATAGCTGATGTGCAATATCAATAATCTTTGGAGAAACCAAGATGGCGGCATAGGTGAACACCTAAACTGCTGCCTCACACAACAATTTCAAAATTACAACTAAAGGAACGTACACCATCCAGAACCACAGGAAAGCTGGCTGAGTGAAAATTCTGCAACTAAAAGTAAAGAGAAGGACTCACAAAGACTCCAAAGATTATTGATATTGCATATCAGCTATTGTCTCCTCTCACATTTTCATTGTCCTTGTGAAATTTTGACTTCCTTTATTTGTTTGTTACAGTTAATAGGTTCAGAACTAAAAATATAAAAAAGCTTTCCAGGCAGAAAACAGCTGGATTCTCCTCAAGAGAAAATGAATGGCTCCAGAAGGAAAAAAAAAACAACACAAAACCAAACACAATGCTGATGTTGGGGATTTGCAGAAAATCTTGTTTGCCATCTGATTACCATATAGCAAAGCTCACTAGTACAAATTGGCAAATAGTGCCCACCAATCCAGAGCCTCCTAGTAGCTTGTTGAGTTACTATGAAACATTAATAGAGACAAAGATTTCTAAGACCTACCTTTGAAATCACTAGCATTACTTCCACGGTATTCCATGGGCTAAAGCAGTCACCACCCTCCCCAGACTGGAGAGGAGGAACTGCAGAACTACCTCTGACTCTGAGAAATGAAGTTAGTGAGTAGTCAGCCCTGAGGCTCAAATGCAGGCTTTCCTGATATAGGACCTGTCGTTATTATACCACAGACCATGCCTAATCTGTGGACCTAGTACCCCAAAGCAACCACAGAGTTATTTCAATAAATCCAAGAAACCATATGTGCACCTAGCATTTTCCATGGATAAATAATATGCCTTGTATTCATACATAAATGTGCTATTATCTTTAAAATAGACATACTGATCTTATGGTTTATCAGATGCAAACATTTAAAACCTTTGCTGAAATCATAGTGGCTTTTCATATTCTCTATTTTTTTTTAGTATGTGTTTTGTATTATGTATTTTCTTAATCATGGATACTAAAAGTACACATGTGGAGGGAATATTTTTTATGCTTAAAAGGGGAACTTCTAAATGTATATTCTCCAAATTGGAAGTTACTGCCTTTATGGTCTACAGAGATCTCTGAGGAAAGTCTCGTTAGATCACAATCATACTGCCTGTCAGGCCCAGAGGCACATCTAAGGCAGCTGAGCTCACATGCCCTGTGCAGTAGCTGTAGGCTGCATGCCTTGCCCTCCCCTGTTTTCAGCCATAGCTGATTGGATGGCAACTGACCCAGTCAATCCTTAAACTGGCCAATGACCAGGAGTGGCCTGGCATAGAGAGTTCTGTCAACTATGCACAAACCCAACTACTCAGGCTCGTTATGTTAAGCATTTTAATTCAGACATACAGCATATAAGACAGCTAGAAGCAAGGGACATTAATAAAGTACTGGGGGGGGCAAACTAAAGCTTAAGTAGAAGCTGTAAATTAGAGAAAAGATAAAGGATGAGAAGCCAGTCAGTAGAACTGGATCCATGAAAATAGCAGAGAGGTGTTATTAACAGGGACGCTCTGTGCCCTGCGGGATGGTTCTTTCCCACGGCTGTGCATCAGAAAGGGCCTGGGGGAACCAGGCCAGGAGATGCTTCCTCAGGAGAATGAGCAAGTCGATGTTGAGAAAGTTTTTGCATCGCCAAAGCTACCCTGCTGCCCTCTGGTTAGTTGTCCCAAATCTCCTGAAACTCCACATGGCACATTTCCTCAACTAAAATTACAGTGAGCTAGTTATCATACAGCCCTTACTGCCACATATAGATCTAATTGTTAATTCCGGATATCTAGTGAGTATCCATTCCTTCCAACCTAAAGTGTCTTCATTAGAAGGAGAACTACAGAAAAACAAGTTTTTTTAATGAGACCTTTTGTTGAGGCAGTTGAATAAAAACTACAAGATATAAGTCTTCCTATAGATTCGGCTTCCGAAAAATAGGATCATTTCTGATTTCTCATCAGAAAAAGCTTTTGAGGAGTGAGTTTTCTTTGAAGAGTTATTTATATCTTTTGCTAAGGAAGAGGAAACTCCAAGATTATTTGATCGTAAATAACTTAACAGCACATGCCTTTCTCTTGACTGTTCCTAGATATACGAGGCTGTAAATGAATGAGGCCAATAGCGCAAGCCACAGAGGAAAGAAGGCTGGTCCCTGGGCCATCACATATGTTTGTATTTTGTCTATCAGTCCACAGGCCCTTTTTTCCTTATTGTCTGGAACCGCAGGAAGCAGCTTAGACGCCAGAAAAAATCTGAGATGTTAGTGTTCAATTAAGACAAATTCTTCAAGTCAGCTTCCCTATAACTTACTTTTAAAGGTGCCTCCAGGACACAAAAAGGGTGCTTATTTTTTTCTGTGATGAAAACTTAAGGAAACTTGAGTGCAAAATGTTTCAATTTTTCAATTAGCGGTCATTCACTATTAAATGATGAGTTATACTTACAGATTGTCTTACATAATAATATCAGTATACCAAATAGCACTGTGATGGAGCCTGCAATTAAAGTTATGTCATAAACAGCACTACGTATCAAATTATTTCCCATTTTTCACAGTTCGTCATTATTAAGACATACACTTAAAACTGTTTTTTCTATCTTGAGTTCAATATAATGCCTCAACCGACTTTTCCAATCGCAGCTCTCAATACTCCTCTTTCCTTCATTCTTATTTGCCTTTCTCTCGCTTTGTAGGAGGTAACATGAGTAAAGTCCTTCCCAATCATTGTGCTGCTTTAAGACAAACTTCACTTCATCTCAGTTCCCCCTTGGAATAATTCACGATTTGTGCATCTGTATCCCTATTATCATTTACACAAAGCTTCTATATTTAATACATATTGCATAAATGTTTTTCTTTGAAAATCGGAATTAAATTGTATTCTTATTTTGCTTTGCTTTCATAATCCATATTGCCTAGCACCGTGACCTGTCCGAAGTAGATGCTATAAATTTTCATTTCATGAATGATGTTTGTGTACACTAGTTACAATTTTTATCTCCCACCCACCTATAGCCAATGGCCCTCATTACTGAGATGATTAACTGGAATACAGTTTATGGCCAAAAGGATTAGTTGCTCTGTGAATCTGGCTCAAAAAGAAGTCAAACTGATGGTTTTGAATTTTTAAGGCCAGGATCCAAATAAGAGAAACTACTACCATATATGAACTCTCGAATCTAAAGGACTCTCGAATCTAAAGGGAAATCTTTGCATTCATCCCCTCCCCCATGAGATTCTTAGGCAATGTTTTAGCTGGCTTGTCTGACTGCATCTTTACTCTCTACAATCCACCTTAGTTACCAGTGTCAGGACGACCTGCACTGAACATTATTGTCATCATGCAGTGATTGGCAAGCTCATTAGTCAACAGAGCCAAATATCAACAGTGCAACGAGTGAAATTTCTTTTGAGAGCCAAATTTTTTAAACTTAAACTTCTAACACCACTTCTTCAAAATAGACTCGCCCAGGCCATGGTATTTTGTGGCCAAAGAGTCACATGTGGCTGGCTCACAAGCGGCAGTTTGTTGACCACAGTTCATCATGGAACTTCCCTGCTCCAATTTCTTTTCAGACTCTTCTCCCTGATTCCCAGGTTCCACCTCAATTACCCAGTCCAAATCACTTCTCTCCCTAATATTCCATCAACCTGATGTCCTCTGACCTTCCACAAGATCATGCCTTGCTAATTTGTGTCCCTCTGTCTTATTCTTGAGTCATCAGCCTCACCAATCTCATTTTCCCCCTCTGGATAATCAACTCTGATCATGTGAATTCTGCCTCCTCTATGATACCTTGCCAACTGTCGTGCTTTCTCTGATTTTACCCTCCTTGAGATTCTATATCACTTTCAATCCTGTACGGCAGGCTGCAACATGCAATTATAGACAAACCTGTATTGTGTCAGGTGGGGGTCTAACTAATCCAATTAGAAAGTGAAGTTTTTAGCTCCCGTGTTTTGGCGTGTCCTCTAATTCAATGATAAGCATACAACCGGCATCAAAATCGGTATATTTTTCATAGGACCCAACCATTACATTAACCACCCCTACTTCAATTTTTAAACTACTCTGTAGTTTTAAGAGAATTTTTCTTCAAATTAAGGTAACTTTCATTGCAGTTATCGACTCATATGCCTCTTCTGAGAGGCACATAAATCTTCAATGACAAAATAAG
This sequence comes from Lasiurus borealis, assembly GCA_004026805.1. Lineage (NCBI taxonomy): Eukaryota > Metazoa > Chordata > Mammalia > Chiroptera > Vespertilionidae > Lasiurus > Lasiurus borealis. The sequence continues at coordinate 10,893 of PVJN01011507.1, forward strand.
ACAATAAAGCACTTTTAAGATAGTAACATGTTTTTATTACATAAACATTAAAATATTCCTTGTGGGAGCTGGTCTTAAGTTTGCTTCTTGCTTTCACTGAATATCAATTATCTATGGAAAATGTCTAAGGATGATTTATGAAACACTCTCACACGCCCACCACAAAAGCCTCAATGACTACATTTTCCAACCAGATTCCTGAGAAAAATAATCAGTTTTGTTTATTTTACAGCGTAATACTTAAATTTTCTTTCAAGATATGAAAAGGATGGACTTCTAAAATGAGTCTCCTTTTGTTTACAAAGTTATATAAAAATACATTAATATGCTCAGGTTTTTCCTCTGACTTGAAAATATTCCAGTTTACCAGAAAATAACAATGAACAATGATATGCAAACCACATTAATCTTGTAGCAATATAATGTCAACATCATCGTGAACACCTTGCAAAAGTAGCTCTCCTGGGTATGTAACAATCTTCCTTCGTTTCGCAGCTTTGAGTGTTCCTACCAATGCTTCAAAGAGGTTGGCACATTTGTCATCTCGGAAGAGGACCCCAAATTTCACACTTAACTTCCCATCAGCATCTGGTTTGAAAAAATACAAGGTTAGTCGATGCAAATTATGTTTCTTGTCCCTACGTATAGAAGAATTCCATAATCTGCAATGTACATCTAGCTATAAGCTAACCAAAATTACAATTTAACACTGAATAGTCAGAAATTCAGTGCAACCTCATTCCAGGTCCAAAAAAGTGATTAAATAAATAAAACATCTTGCGCACCTCTTAGCCTTAGTATCCTCTGGGAAAAGACTGAAAGAAAACCAAGCAATATTTGCAAAAGATGAATGTGTTACGGTGCTACTACTATAGACCAATTTCTCTCTCTAAATTTTGATGTTTTTAATTGTGTTAGTTGTTGAATCAATAAAAATAACAATTTCTCTCTCTAAATTTTGATGTTTTTAATTGTGTTATAAATGTACTCAGAACCCCCAGGGAGAGAGTGATGACCTTAAAAATGAAGCAATCTGTATTTATTGAGACCCCTAGATTATCTAGATTGGAGAACAGATGTTAAAAATTAAGGTATAGCCCTGGCTGGTTTGGCTCAGTGGGCAGAGTGTTGGCCTTCGGACTAAAGATTCCTGGGTTTGATTTTGCTCAAGGACACATGCCTGGGTTGCAGGCTCGATCCCCCCACCTAGAGGGCACACAGGAAGAAACAGATCAATGATTCTTATCACTGATGTTTCTCTCTCTCTCCTTGTCCCTTCCTCTCTGAAATCAATACACACACACACACACACACACACACACACATTTAAATTAAGGTATATACTAAAAAAAAAAAAAATGAATTACCAAGCCATAAAAAGACATAGAGGAGCCTTAAATACATATTATGAAGTGAAAAAAGGTAATATATTTAATTTTTAAACTATTCTGTAATTTTAAGAGAACTTTTCTTCAAATTAAGATAACTTCCATTACAGTTACCTAGTCTTGTTGCAAAAACTCGATTCTGAATGATTCCAATTATAGAACATTCTAGAAAAGGAAAAACTATAAAAAAAAAAAAAAGACAAAACTAAGTAAAATGATCAGTGGGTTTCATGAGTTGGGGCGGGGAAAGATGAACAGGCTAGGCTTCCCAATACATGCTTTCAGTTGGCCTGTCTTTCTTCTTGCTGCCTAAGAGGCTCACAAGGGCTGAGATGGAATTCCGTTTATTTTCACATCTTCAGCACTTAAGCACAAAAGCAGCACTCAAGAAATATTTGTTGAATGAAAGAATTTAAATCTCCAGATAATCTTTATCCACTTCATTTTTTTCTGCTGGATGGAAAATGAGAATAGAATTTTATTCTTAAAGAAACAGATAAAACGAAATCAAATTCCAGTTTCAGCTAATATGTATCATAATTTAGATCCATCAAAATTATCCCACAACTTAAATAATTTACCAGAGCATGTCAGTAGATAACACATCTCCACAGATACTTCCCAATTCATAAATCATCCATTACCAGAAACAAGTAAGTCAAGAAGGCCTGGCGAAACTACAATCTTCAAAGTATTTTCATCCTTATAGGAGTTATGAACATTACACCTTGTTGTCTTCTAGTTTGTAAAGCTGCTAATTTTAAAGTGTGAGCTCAGTTTATCCTTGCAGAAATAACACTGCTAGGGATATAGAGGCTGGACTTTTACACTTGGTCTTAGCCAAAAGGCTGAGAAGCGATAGAGATTAGACTTTCAAACTATTTTTTTATTACTATCTTTTTTTGGTTAATCCTCACCTGAGGATATTTTTCTATTAATTTTTAGAAAGAGTGGAAGGGAGCAGGAGAGGCACAAACACTGATATGAAACATTATCAATTGTTTGCCTCCCATATAAACCCTGACCAGGTCCGGGGATCAAGCCTGCAACCAAGGTTGACCAGAATCGAACCGAAGACCCTGTGAGCCAAATCATCTAGGGCTAGACTTTTCAATGCGATGAATCTGACCAATTAACACTCAGCTGACACGCAGAAAGATCTAAGAGAAAAAAGAATGCTATGAATCTTTGGAAATATCTTTAACACCTTTAACCAACCAAACAAGAGTAACATGGCCTCACAGAGCTCTGGAGAAACTGGGAAGGTAGAAAGGAGAACCATGGGTAGAGGGATCATTGTTGAAAAGAAGACTCACCAAACTCCCAGCAATTAGGTATGATAAAGTTTGTGGGAGAAAAATAAGGTTAGGAAAGATTATTCTTTGGTTTGACTGAGGAACTAAATAAATGGTAACCTCCACTGTCTCCTCCTGTTCTCCACAAACATTCCAAATGTAGCTTAAGCATTTCCTCTGGAACTGACCTGTCCTACACTCCAGCGTCTTACCTAATAGCCAAAGATTCATTGAGTACCCCCAACTACTACAGTTTTTAGGAATATTTTTCTGTGAGACCATACTAAATAGGGTGACAGCAGTTCACAACTTAGCATACCATTTCTCCTGATAATTAGCCCATGTATTTCTATTCTATTTTTCTCAACGAATTAGTAATATCTTTGAGGGACAGGAACACACTTTATGTCACTTGTACCTAACACAGTGCTTGCATGCACAGATTTTCAACAACAGTAACTGACCATGTGATTAAACTCAGTTGTTGAGCCCCACACTAATTGTTATATGCCTAGTTTATTTTTTCTTGGTCTATTTCAGAGATGATGACCTTGGCCAGAGCTTCTGCTCATACCAGGTTTAATGAAGAAATAAAATGACTAGAGAAGACCAAAACTAGGAAGTGACAGAAAGAACAATGGCCCACCAAAGACATCCATATCCTAATTCCAGCACCCATGAATATATTATCTTACTTGGTAGAGAAAATTTTAATAATGTGATTAAAGATCCTGAAGTGGGGAGATTATCTGGAACTATTTGGGGGAGCCCAATGTAATTAATCACAAATATCCTTTAAATGTGAAAGAGGGAGCCCTGGATGGTGTTGCTCAGTAGGTTGGAGCATCAGCCCATACACCAAAAGGTTGCTGGTTTGATTCCCAGCCAGGGTACATACTCAGGTTCTGGGTTCAGTTTGGTTCAATCAGAGCACACATGGGAGGTAACCTACCAATGGTTCTCTCTCATAGGGATGATTTTCCTCTCTCTCTCTCTCTCTCTCTCTCTCTCTCTCTCTCTCTCTCTCCTCTTCTTCTTTCTAAATCAATTAAAAATACATATCTTTGGGTGAGGATTTTTTTTTTTAATTGGATAAGCAGAAGACGAAATCAGAATACCAGCTTTGAAGATGGAGAAACAGGGCCATGAGCCAAGAATGCAGAAAAAGACTAGAAAACAGATTCAGATTCTCTAGGACCTTCATAAAGAAATGCATCCTACCAACACCTTGATTTTAATCCAGGGAGACCCTTATCACACTGCTATGATTTAAATGCCTGTGTCCCCCTTCCCCCTCCAAACTCATAAGTTCCGAATTGCTAAAGGTCTGATATTAGGAGATGGTGCCTTTGGAAGATGCTAAAGTCATGAGGGTGTGAGGATTTAAAGTCATGAATCATAAAGATTAATGCCTTAGAAAAGAGGCTGCAAAGAGAGCCAAGCCCCATCCACCATGTGAGGATTAAAAAAAAGAAATCTGTGACTTGGAAAAGGACTTAACCCAACAATGCTAGTACCATGATCTTGGACTTCTAGCCTCCAGAACTATAAGCAGTACAGTTCTGCTCTTTATAAACTGGTCTGTGGTATTTTGTAATAGCAGCACCAATGAACTAAGATAGACTCCTAAACTACTTTACTCTTTATTAAAAGCATTGTTTCACATCACTAAGTTTGTAGTAATGTGATAGCAACAATAGAAAACTAATACAAGGGACGTTCGAAATGAATGGCTTAATGGAATTTTCAAAGTATGTCTTATTTCAAACTAGAGGCCCAATGCACAAAAATTGGTGCAAGAGTAGGCCTTCCCGCCAAAATCGGTTTGACTCAGTGGATAGAGCATCAGCCTGCGAAATAAAAGGCCCCGGGTTCGATTCCGGTCAAGGGCATGTATCTTGGTTGTGGGCACATCCCCAGTAGGGGGTGTGCAGGAGGCGGCTGGTCGATGTTTCTCTCTCATCAATGTTTCTAACTCTCTATCCCTCTCCCTTCCTCTCTGTAAAAAATCAATAAAATATATTTAAAAAAAAAAAAAAAGAGTAGGCCTTCCTTCCCCCAGCTGCCAGCACCAGCTTCCCTCCAGCACCTGGGCCCTGGGCTGGCTTCCTACGGGCCACCTACAGGCACCTGGTTCCCAGCTGGCTTCCCTCCAGTCCCAGCTTCATCAGGAAGGACATCCAGAATGACATCCAGAAGATGACTGATCTAATTAGCATATTACCCTTTTAGTATTATAAATAATTGGTGATTCATAAGCAGATAGAGCTGTAACAAGAATTAGTCTATAATGATAAAACAACTCTTATAAGGTAATTTAAAACCATTTTCACTAATATGATATGATTTTATAACTTTGAGTTCCATTATCCTAGTTATTGCTATTGCTCTTAAATTTTCAAAACATTCCTCAAATCTTCCATGTCTTACCTGAGATGTACAATTACCCAAAGGTACAAACCCAATAGTTACTTTCATTTAGTCTTGGGAAAAGGACACGAATACTACCAATTTTACATATCACTAATTTCCTGGTAGCTTCTTATATGCTGCTGAAGAAAAAGCTGACTTAAAATGCCTAAAGGTTGTTTTAGTTATCTATATACATAAAACACTAATATACACATAGACCGAATGGTGGAACAACCAAACAACCGGTCAATATGACATGCATTGACCACCAGGGGGCGCACGTGGAATGTGGTGGGTGTTAGGAGCAGGCAGCAGACCCCAGAACATGGCGGGCATAGGCTGCAGTGGGATGATAGAGCAAGTGAACAGGGATGTCAGACCAAAGCAGGGTGCCAGTCACTGTCATTGGGTGAGACTCTGGTGTTTACTGAAACTTCTTTGCTCCTGCACGCCATTGTCCTGCCAGGTGCTCACACCTGCTGCCGGTGCCAGCCCCACTCGCACCCACTGCCAGTGCCAGAACCTCTGCTCACATCTGCTGCTGAGGTCCAGCGCCAGCCCCAATCACTCAGCACCGTCAATGGGTGCTAGTGGTAGCTGCCAGACAGATCATCCTTCAGGGCTTCTCCACCTCCCCCTGCTCCTAAGGGGTGATCGGGGCGGCAGCCGCCTCTCACACCCGCTGCTGGTGACAGCCCTATTCACACCCACTGCTGAGGCCAGCCTGCTCACACCCATAGCTGGCACCGGAGCCACTGCTTCCACCTGCTGCCAGTGCCGGTCTCAGTGGCTCTGGTGCAAGAGGCAGCTGCCAACCCCGATTGCCCCTAAAGGCTTCTCCACCTGCCCCTGCTCCTGAGGGGCGATCAGGGCAGCAGCAGCTGCTCACACCTGCTGATGGTATGGGCCCCGCTGACACCAGCCCCAATCACTCCACACCATCAGTGGGTGTGAGCAAGGCTGGCTCCATCAATGCATGGGAGCGGCAAGGGTGGGAGCAGGGCTGTTGGCAGACAGAGGACCAGGGGCCACAGTGGGAGGGGCTAGGCAAGGGCATGGAGTATGGGCCAAGACCTGTCTCTGTGCCCACCGCAGCCTCTCAGCCCACAGTTCCACAGTGCACTAGGCTCTTAATAGGTATATAAATATCTGATTATATAAAACTTAAGAATTTGGAGGAAATAAAGAAAATTTAATATGATTTCAATCTTAGTCCCTAGACACTTGGACGTTTTAAAAATGCTGGCAGGATAAAGCAGAAAATAAATTGTAGTAATGTGACAAATAAAAATTTGAATATGATTCAATTACCAGATTTCACATGTAGCCAGATTAAAGCAATTTTCATTCCATTCAAAGGATAATGAAATATCTCAACCATTCTTTGCATCAGGATCCCAATACCCAACTAGCTTTGTGTCTCCACATATTACTTCATGGCTGAGGGCACTTGTCACCTGTGACTGAGGGAAGGGCTGTCATAACTGTGTCCTGAGCCCTGGTGACTCCTTCCGAGGTTTCTACCAAAAATGCTGGTCCTACTTGCTCTGAAGCAAACTCAACAGAAATATTGTATCTGTGTTATAATACTTACTTTTTGAACCCAAACGATGAATTTCCTCCACTAAGAGGTTAACCTCATGTTCCACATTCATTGCTGCCTGAGAGAGAAAACAAAAAGTCCATATTATTGCCATTTCTACATTCCATTAAGCACTTCTTGCCAAATCCAAGGGCCCTTTCTTTTATGTAGCAATTGTCAGAATTAATTTGCCATGCTCCTCTTCCTAAAATTACTTGCGTAATGTAATTGAAGTACTAGAGCACTTCCATTTTCCCTCCATCTGCATAACTTCTCTCTGGGCTGATCCCACTCTTAGTCTATACATTCTGTTGGGAAGAATGCAGCCATTTTCCTTGCACCCACTCTTAATTCTAAGTCCATCTGCTTCAGGGTGTGGCTGCAGACCATCACAAATACAAAGGTGAGTTCATTGGTTGATCTCTTCCATGGACACAAACAATAAAGTGGTGAAGTTCTGGGGAGGTGGGGGATATACGTATGTAATACTTTCCACAATAAAGATTTTAAAAATAATAAATACAAAGGTGAGTGACCCAAGGACCTGCTCTCAGGGCAACTAACCCTTAAGAAAGAAAGAAAGGCCTGGAATGCATAGCAGTCTGACTGCTTCTTGACTGATTGGTCCAAGGCATTATGGAAGCACAAAGAAGGAAGCCACAGGCTTCATGGAGGTCACTGTGGGGGGCGGGGGGTGGTGCAGGCCAGGTAGACAGTCAAGAAAGGGTGTTGAATACATGAGGAAGAACATGTACAAAAGCACAGAAAAAAGGGGAAAAGGCAGGCCCTAAGTTAGAAGCTGGAGATAGCAAATTAAACATACATACTGCCTCCCCTCTGGGAGCCTGTAGTCTAGTGGGGAAGGAAGATTGATACAAAGCAATTTTAATAATGTCAGATCAGTGCAACAATGACGCTTGGGTCACACACAGGGACATGACCTTCCCTGGACAGTGCACAGTATAGCTGACTACATTAAAGTAGTGATGAAAACTTATTTTGGCCTACTAGGTCCTCCACAGGCTGGGTTCCACCCACCATTCCAGCTTCCTCTACTCAACCCTCTTGAACTCTAGCTACAGCTACATGGGGCTTCTTTTTGTCCTTCAAATGTCCCTCCATCTCTCACATCCAACCCTCCCATACACTGTTCCTTCAACCCAGACTATGACTCTTCTTCTTTCTTGTGCCAACTCCCACACATTCAGTCCCAGCTTAGATATACTTCCTCTGAAGCCTTCCATGAAGCCTCGAGTAGGAGAGTTCCCCCACTGAGTGTCTCCAAAGCATTGTCCACCCTCATCATTTCATTTGATTGGAATTACCGATTTCTTAGCTTTCACCGCAAGGTAGTAAGCTCCTCTAGGCAGGGATCTGACTAATGCTGTCTGCTTGATTGTCTGGCACCAAGAGCACAGGTTCAATAAATATTGGTCTCACGGACTGAAAGAAATAGCAAAGGCTTGAGCGAGGAAGGAACTACAACTATGGGCTTGTCACCATAAAGCTGCTGATTGGAGTGGAGAATAGAGAGGAGCTCTCAGAGGAAGAGCACACAGAGACAGAAAAGGAAAAGTAAAGGAGCCTGGCAAACAGCTAGAGTGAGAGGAGAGAAATACCAGCAAGAAGAGGGGAAGCAGACTGAGGTGGAGGAGAGAACCCTGACCGCATTGGGTCAAAGAAGTAAAAGCAGAAGAGTTTCCAGAAGAAGGCAGTTATCTACAGCGAAAAGGACAACGGGGTGGTCAGAAAGTATGGATCAGTCATCAGTCTGTTTTCCAATCCTAAATTCTCCAAATCAAATAAGGGACTAAATAGGTGGGGTTCTGCGAATGGTTTACTTTGGGGTGACAATTTGGGAAAAAACATTATCCAGACAGATTATAACTAATTCTTGGTAGCTTTTTAAAATAAGAATGATTTCTAGGTTTAGCCTATACTGATTGGGACCTCAGATTTTCCATCAGCTAATAATTAAAAGCACAATTGCCATCTACTACATTACATGTAAGAATATTACAATTTAAGAAGCTTGTATTACAACAAAATGCAACATTTTAGGTTCATGCATTTACATAAAACTATAAAAATTATAGCATCCAAATATCAGAAACTTTGAGTTGGTGAATTTCACCTATAACACTAGAGGCCCAGTGCACGAAATTCGAAACTTTATAGCCTAAGCAGAGCCAAGTCTTCTACTCACTCCTTGGCGGCAGCCATTTCTGTTGGGATTTATTTATCTTCTATAATTGAAATTTTGTAGCCTTAAGTGGAATCCAAGGCAGGCCAGGGCTGCATAAGCTTGGCTTCCTCCATCACCAGGAGCAACCCTAGCCTCCTGCTCTCTCCAGCTCTGTAGCTGCCGCCATTTTTATTGGGTTTATTTATCTTCTATAACTGAAAGTTTGTAGTCTGGAGTAGAGGCCTGGGCTGGCCAGGATGTGTGGAAAGCTTGGCTTCCTCCATCACTGGGGAAACCCAAGCCTCCCTCATCCTCTCTCCATGGCCACAGCCATCTTGGTTGGGTTAATTTGCATACTTGCTCCTGATTGGCTGGTGGGCATGGCTTGTGGGTGTAATAGAGTAATGTTTAATTTGCATATTACTCTTTTATTAGATAGGCTTATATACTCAATTCAAGATATAGTTTAAGAGAGATACTCATAAGCTGAAATATATCCAAAGGACATTGCTGAAAGACATACCATGAGAATTGTGGTAGAAAAAACACATTCCTGTCAATGTCAGCATGGGGGAAAGCTGCTGTTTTACCTACCCAGCACCCATTCCCCATGTTGCACCATTTGTCTAATTTGTGTTTAGATCAAGTTTTTCCTAACTCTAAACTCATATGTCTTGGATAGAGCCTCACCCTAAACTCCAAGAAAGGTTCAAAGCCAGGATAATTGATTGGGGGCATAGGTAGATAATTTCATCCGGAACAATGAGGGACTGTCCCACTGGGTTCTAAGATATAAGTTTACAGCCCCTGATGTAAACAGCTACCATTGGGAAGAATCTAACAGGATTAAAGCTGGCACAAAGAAAAGTTCAACCACACAATAATGATTGAGCCAGTACAAGGTAGACTTTCCAGTTACATAAATCAATCAACTTTCCTGGTTTTGCTTGTATTTTTGAATGAGTTTCTGTCACTTGAATTCTAAAGACTCTAGACCCATAAAGTTAGCCTAAAGAAGACCCATCACTATTTTTTTTAAATTAAAGCTCCTTTTATGTATTTATGTGAATAGTTTTGTTTTATGTTGCTCTATCAGACAAGTTGGATAGATGTAATAGAAAGGCAGATTTGGGAGCCATATAAGAAAAATTTCTTTAACAATCAAAACTGCCTAACAATGAATAAAGGTGACACCGTGTTCTCAAAAGCATTAATGCAGAAATAGTGTGGATCTGTGAGGGTTGTTGAGGAAATTAGCCCACGTTGGTTAGAAGAGAGAGTGAAATGTCCAAGAGGATTATGGTCCTAATTCTCAGATCCTATGATTTCCTCCCATTCTGAAAATTTCTTTAATACCATTTTCCACTCCTTCCACCTACCACTAAGCCACACACTTCAGGCAAAGCTCTCCTTTGATAATGAGATTCAAAATGGAAATCTCTCTGTTATGTATAGTGTGAATACCTGCACCTTGTTAAACAGATGTATGCTCATCCAATTTTAAGGGAAGGCAACCGGCATTTCTTGATAATTAATTACATAGGAGGCTCCCTATCTGTTGATTCATGTAACCCTAAGAGCCTTGCTGAGTATTTATTATTTATCCTCATTTCACCAATGGTGAAACTAGCTGTTGCCTCTGGGAGTGTGTGTTTGGCAGGGTTGGGGGTGGGGGGGAAATGAGGGAACTCTAGCACAATTAAATGCTGTTGCTACCACATCCTCATCCTCTTCCATCTCCCCCTCCTTTTGTTCCTCTTTTTCTTTGTTAGTTCTTATGCAAAGTGCAGTAAACGTAATAGAGTTGCATTTGTATGAAATACTACAGACTGAGTATTTACTAAGGCACAACAAGAAGGGCTCCCTGACCAGACCCCTCCAAGTAGGAAAATAACAGGCCTAGGCACTACTGCTAGCGCGCACAACTTGGCATGATGTATTTGTCACTTAGCGGGGACAGTGGGGTAGAAATATTCATTGTCACACAATCCTTGGAAGGCTCAGGGCATTGTATCAGGCTTGGGACTGGAGTAGGCAGCAAGATCAAAAACAGTAAGAGGCCAGAAGCGGGCAAGTCCAGAGGGAAGAAAGAGCTCCTCAATGGGCCAAGAGATGGAGGAAGGGGGAGAAGAGCAGGAGGGAAAGGGGATGGGGGGTAGAGGGGCGTGACTGAGGGAAGGCGGTGGCAGATGCGAGGCGGCCCTCTACTTGTGACAGAATGTAACCGGGCAGCGTGCGTGGGAATCACAAAGAGAGCGGGCTGTCAGAGGGTTCGGCACAGGATACAATGCTCTACCATTAATACACATCTGTGCGGGGCCCTTTATAATTTTTTTGTTTTTTAAGTTTGGAGGCACTACAGGGGCATTTCTAATGCTGAAGGACGACAGCCTCCGGGGCATCGGGAGCCCCCTCCCTGTGCTGGGCGGGCCCCGGGTCCAGCCTCCCCGCCTCCCCAGCCAGAGGAGCAGCCGCTGCGGGCCACAGGGCGGCTGGGCTCCTTCCCGCCGGCTCCCGGGCGCGCACCTTCCTTATTTGGTCACCTCGGTTCCCAGGGTGGGAGCCCGCCCGGAAGGGGACCCCAGACCCAGTCCCCAGAGGCCATCATCCCACCATGCCGATCACCGCCGCCCCGGGGCCGGGCTGGGGGCCGCGGGGCTCCACCCCGGGCTCCGGGAAGGGCCGCGTCCCGGAAGCCTTTGTCTCCGCGCGCCCCGAGCCCCGCGCGCCCAGACCGGGCGGCACGGAAAACCGGCCTGCTCCGCCCCACAAACCCCTAGGGTCTCCCCACGACCCCCCACCCCCAACCCCAAACCCCCACACTCCCACACACAAGCAGGAGAGCCCAGAGCCGCAGAACCCGCTGCCAAGAGGCCCTCACATTGCTCGTGGGTACCTCGCCGCGCACCCCCATCCCGCCCCCAGCCTCCCCGCTCTGCAGACTGGGCTCCCGGCCCGCCCCGGGCCCGCTGAGCACCCCTGGAGCCCAGTGCGTGAGGCTGCGGAGAAGTGGGGGAGTGCGGCACGTCCATCCTCCTCCCCCTCTACCCCCAACCCCTCCCGGCTCCAACCCAGCCGCATCCCGGGAGTAACAGCCACGCGCCCCCGCCTCCCCGCGTCCTGGCTCTGCACCCGCACGCCGCCCCGGTACCGGGCCCCCGCTCCCCGGGGGCGCGCTCACCTCTCCGCCTCCGGGGCCGGCCGGTCGGTGGACAACCTGGGGCCGCGTCAGCGGGGGCGGGTGGCTGGCCAAACGCTGCGAGGAGGGAGCGGCTGAGGTCGGAAGGGAGCGGGGCCCCGGGAAGGAGGGCGCGCCGGGGAGGGAGGGGCGGGAGGAGGAAGAGGAGAGGAGGAGGAGGAAGAGGACGGGGAGGGAGGGGCGAGGAGGAGGAAGAGAAGAAAAGGAGGAGGAAGAGGAGGGAGGGGTGGGGAGTTGCTGCGCTCAGGAAGTGGGCCGCCCACACTCCCCGGGACGAGCCTACGAGGAAGAAACTCGGGAGTGGAGACGCCCGATAAGGGGACCGGTTCCAGGCAAGTGGGATCAGGGACCCAGATCTTCGCCTCTTTGATCTTCGCTTCTTTGCGCAACCAGGAGCCAGGAGTCCGCAGCCCCCTACATTGGACGCGTGATTTCCTGCCCAGGTCTCTCTTCTAGCAGGAGAAGCGCCCCGACATGGACATGCTGAATGCTGAGGTCCCCCCGCCCCCTCCCCTGGGAGAAACGGGACTTGGGGTCTCTGTGCCAGGAGCAGGGGTCTCCAGACTTCAGCAAGACAGCAGAACGGTGTGGTCTGCAAGCAAAACTCATCTTGTTTCACTGCAGAGCAATTTCACATGGACAAAGCTAGTTCTTGATTCTGGGTGGATAGAGGTGTCTTACTTCCTGCGTTTAACTGCCACCCACTCATTCATTACATTTCAGTCAATGTTTTCGTGTGTGTGTGTGTGTGTGTGTGAGGGAGAGAGAGAGAGAGAGAGAGAGAGAGAGAGAGAGAGAGAGAGATGCTTGCTGGAGTCCCTTTGGAAAGGAAATCGAGGCTCTGCTGAGACGACCCAAACCATTCCTAGAGCAGAGGTGGAACCAACCGCCTCCAGGAAAGCACCGCCTTCTCCAATGACTGACTGGATTCAGGGTGATCATGTGGTCCCAGAACACAGTCCATAAACTGGCCCTCCTCCGCCGAGGTCACCTGGAACGAAGTTCTCCCTGAATAGTGACTTGGGAGAATGATTCTGTCAGCCATTCAGACTCTCCCTTGGAAATTGAAAGGGGAGAAGACTGACAGTGAGCCATCTGATAGGAAGGCTGAAGCTGAAAGAAGGCTTGGGACAGGGGGAGTGAAAAACGGGCCTCCAGAAAGCAAAGTATGTGAGGGAGCAGAACGGCGAGGAGGAAGTAGGGGCAGGTGGGGCAGGACTGGTAGAAGCTGGGACCCGGTGATGGAATAAGATCAACAAATACCTGCTCCCCAGGGACCTATGAGTATCTAGTTTCCTGGAGGGGCACTGGTTCCATCCACTTCCCAAACTGTGTTCTACCGACCCTTTCACAGTGAACACCTATCCACCTGGGGGTGACTCTGAATGAGCCTCTGTTCCCTAGGGCCAAAAGAGTCCTCTTTAACCTAGGTCTGATGTGTCTAGGTTTCTCATGTCACATGATGCTTAAGGTGACTCCAGGATCCTTGGACGCCTATTTTTTTCTCACTAAAAGAAATCTGAGAAGTTACATTTTATATCTTTAAAAATCTACATAATACAAAATTGGTAATTTAATAAAAAGATTGTAGTTAGCAATTCTCCAAGCAAGGCCTGGCTATTTTGGCCACTGTCCATGATCACAATTCATTCATCCAATGAAATGAATGATTAATCTCTAGTGTGACACTTCTGTTATGACTAAGTAACTCGTGTTTCCCAGTATTCTGCCAGCAAGCAAAAAAAAGAAATAGATTACCTAAACAAGCAAAAGTCTGTTAGTATAGAAATGGATTTACTCTTTTGTTTATACATATGCTATTCTAAACATAACATAAACTTCATGTTAATCTATAAGGAATTACAATTCAGGAAAGTTGTTTTTTATAAAAAATGTTATACATTTTGCCAACTAATATTTTTCATACCTAATTCCTACTCTTTCAGTTCCCATGTTTACATTTGCCATCTTTTCTTGATATTATAGGATATTATCAACATGTAGCTAAACAATGTGAAATTTTAATGTAAAAAACAAAATAAAATAAAGTTTATCAAACAGTTGAAAAGTATTCATTAACCATCAAGCATGTACTAGTCCTAGAGGATACAAAGTAGCTTACAGCACGATGTTTGTCAAAAAGAACTTTTGGTAATGTACATATAAAATATTAAAGACAATCTTTACCCATTTACTTAATTGCATAGTGGAGACAATCATTGTCCAATAGAAATATAATTGTGAGCCACATCTGTAAAATTTTCTGGTAGCCACATTAAAAAAAAAACACATGTGAAAATGATTTAATAATATGTTTTAGTCCAATATATCCAAAATATTATGATTACAAACTGTAATAGCTATTTAAAAATTATTACTGACACATTATACATTCTTACTTTTATACTGAGCCATTGAAATCTATTGTGTTTTATGCTTACATTTCAGGAATTAGTGGTGAAGTGTGCACAATCTTGTAATACTCTAAAAGACACTGAATTATACACTTAAAATGATGAGGCTTATGGCATATGAATTACATATCAACTTACATGTTTTTGAATAAGAAACAATGAAAATATTATAGGCCATTAGACAGACATGAGCAGAGCAAGGACAATGAGCCAGGTACAGAAACTCACCGGAGCAAAGAGCCCCAGGTGCCGAGCAAGGGGGAAAACTGGGAAAACAAGAACTCCCCAGCCCCCAGGGTAACCTTTCCTCCCCTAGCATTCTGCTGGTCATGCAGTTTAGAACCCCTGACCTTTTCCTCCCTAGAGATAATATCGAGTCCTCCTTTGTATTTTAGCTTCAGGCCTAGAAAAGCAGCAAAACAGACAAGTGAGGGGCTGCCTCAGGACCAGCTGCATTGACTAATTAACCTCTGTCCTGGTGCTGACCAATCAGTGGAAACCAAAACCCTGAAAGAGCACACCTGCAAAGCTGATGAATATTCTATTGAGCACTCCACTAAGACCCCCCTAAGATATTCCACCTGCAAGAGAGAGAGAGAAATAAGCTCAGGGTAGAGGACTCACTCAGTTCATGCTCTTCCCCAGGGGAGCACCCCAAAGCCGTTCCCTTTCCTCTTCTTCCCTCTAAGGTAGTGGTTCTCAACCTGTGGGTCGCGACCCCTTTGAGGGTTGAACGACCCTTTCACAGGGGTCGCCTAAGACTATTGGAAAACACCTATTCCCCATGGTTTTAGGAACCAATACACTGCTCCTCGGTGTAGCAAAGTGTAGCAATATAGTTTACTGTTGTTATATGAAGACTGTTACCCATGCTACACCACGATTCAAGACAAAATTTCATTTATTTGTAATTAGAAATAAATATTTCACAATATATAATTACATATTGTTTTTGTGATTAACCCCTATGCTTTAATTATGTCCGATTTGTAACAACGAAAATACATCCTGCATATTAGATATTTGCATTACAATTCATAACAGTAGCAAAATTACAGTTATGAAGTAGCGACGGAAATAATTTTATGGTTGGGGGTCACCACCACAGGAGTAGCTGTCTTAAAGGGTCGTGGCCTTAGGAAGATTGAGAACCACTGCTCTAAGGGACCCGAGGAGACTTGCAACTAGGGGAGCAGTGGTCAGCAGCAACTGGTCCTAGGCTAACCCCCTGAACCTGTCTCCAAAGCCCCCTTTTCTCTGACTCTCAGTGAGCTGAAGCAGCCCAGCCTAGGCTCTCCTGTTACTTTTTCTATGCCCTTCCTTGTGTCACTGTCCTCAGTATATTTTTGCTATGTCCAATAAATTCTTACTTTGCTACACTTTGTCTCTTGGTTGAAATCTTTCTTTCAAGAAGACAAGGACTGAGGTCTTGTCATCTCACCGGTTACAGAAAGTTAAGACTAATAGACAATTAACAACTAAGAACCAAACCAGAGAACAAATAAAAGTGATTTGGCTGAAAAACAAACAAATGAACAAAAACTGTTGAACAGAAGGACTGATCTGACTACCTTAGGAAGGTGCTCTATTGCTGTATTTTCCCACTGCTCCTTTTTCCTTTTCTTCCTTCAACAAATATTTATTGCAAACCATTATGAGTTAGACCCTGTGTATCTCTAACAGAGTAGAGAACAACTTTCCCATGTGAAAGAGAAACTTTTTTTTCTCACCTGAAGAATGGTGTTCTTCTAAGCTGAGTTATTTATTAGATGATATACAGGCATATAATTTTATAAACACCATTATTTCTAGAATTTACATTAAGATATTATTTTTATTTTTTCTTCTTGCCTCCACATATTCTTAGATGTTTTTTCTCTAACCCCCAAATTAGAAAGAATATTTTTAACAAAGCTCGGGTATTATGTGCACCACTCACACATGATTTATTCTCTCTCCCTCCTCCTCTCCAATCACCCCAGTTTCTAGTCATAACTTAGGGTTGCATAGGGCTTTGGTTTTCCATGGCACAGTCTCTAGGGCCAACCCTACTTGCTCAGCTCACCATTAGCAAATGGATGCAGCATTTCAGTGTCTCAGATCCAGAGTCATAAAAGAGAGAAACTAATTGACTCAGTTTGGATTGACCCAGTTCAGATAGACCACGTTAAAGCTTTTATGTACAATACATAGGGCTGTTCTTTTCAAAAACTGTAAATGAGATAAATTCTCTGTAAAGAAGGTATGAGAGAGGAATCACACCAAAATATGCATAGACACCAGCATCTCTATAAACTGCCTTGTATACTAAGTAGCTACTAGACCGATGTGGACATTTTTATTTACATTTAAATTAATTGAAATGGAATAATACTAAAAAAATTCAGATCCTTAGTCACAGTAGCCTAATTTCAAGTACTACTCAATTGCTACTGTTTTTATAGCACAGAACATTTCTATTTTCCCCAAAAGTTCTATTGAATAAAGCTGTTATGTATATTAAAAAAAAAGCAACAACATTTGGAAAATTGCTAAGAACCTTAATAATTTGATAAGCACTATTTAGTTTTTGCAATTCTTCTTCTACTCCTAACCCACCAACTAAACTAATTATAAATTACCTATGTTCCAGGTTTTCTACTTTTCTGGCAAGAAATCTAAATTATTACCTCAAAATGTTTACTCAGAAAGGTAAAATCTCAGACGGTCCCAGTCCATTTAGGACAACTGGTCACCCAACCCATATTTCACCCTTCTCTTTTGTAGATTGGTTTCTTTGGTTTTGAGTTCTTCCACTTTCTTTTTCCTGAGTCTTTTTTGTAGCTCCAGTAAGAGAGAGGCTACATTATCCTTTACTGAAGCTGGGCCAAATGGTCAGCGTTGCCAGCTGAGAGTTAAAATTTCTAGATCATTGAACTCAATCATGAGAGGGTAAATGCTGAGTGCAAAGAGCAGCCGCACCGGTAGCTGTGTGATGACAGCGGAGTCAGGTGTCAAGGTGGGCTAAAAAATACAGTGTCTGGTCCAGATGTCCAGGGTGTTGTCTGGGGGGTTACAAAAAGCCTGGGAATAGAAGGGGTTCATTCCACCAAGCATGACACTGGTAGCTAATCTAGCTAAACCACCTGCCAAATTTTAAAACCAGGGCCCTGAGCCTTCTAAAATTAATTCAATCTTTGGGATCTGTATTTTATATGCATGCATACCATCTGTACGTATTTCAAAGTCCCAACGTATTTCTAACTTTCAGCTGAGGTTGCGGACCACTGATCTAGAAAACCTGTATAGGCAGCAGTTGTTCCAAGGAAATCCAAGAGACTTCTGCTGCTTTTCAGCTATAATTGTTCATTAATGTCTTTTTAGTCCATCCCACAGAATGTGAAGGGTCTGTTCTGGTCTCTGCCCAGGCTCCCTCACTCAGAGTATCTCTGGACGGAGAACTTTTCAAGATGAACTTTTCAGGACAGTCTGATACCTAAGCAAAGCAGGGAGTCATTATAAGATTTGAGGGTGATCAAGAAGGTTTCATTTCCCACCTAGCACCATAATTTATGCCTGCAATTTCAATCAGTGTAGATTACTGTAACACAGACATTGCAAATTCAAATGCCCTTAGAGACAGCCAAATATAAATGACAGCTCTGGGAATGTGCACCCAACGTTGCTGGCGCTTACCGTTTTTCAAGGAAAAAAAACACACAGAAATCTGGATTTTTTAAAAATATACAGTACTCATCTTTTAAAAAATGAGGTAATTGAAATACTTTTAAAAGACTGTCCAGGCAAAATGAAATCTATCTACAAGCTGGAAAAGTCCCTTCTCAAAATGCAAACGTCCCTGGAAGTAGCAACAGATTTCCTTTCTCTCTTGTCTCCAGTGGAGCATTTTCCTCTTTCTACAATCCTGGTAAATCCTCTAGTGTATTCACAATTCCTTCCCTCAACTTACCTCTAATTTGAGCTTCTATTTTATCAACAAACGTCTTCAAACACTTTACATTAGCTGCTTCTAACCCTCACCATCCACCATATACTGTACTATTTTGTAATCTGGTTTCTGCCTTCACCTTTTTATTAAAGCTACTTTCTCTAGTCTGAATCACTAGAGACTCCTCATTGGCAAACACAATGGCCTGTTTCCAGTTCTGATTGTCCTGTAGCTCTCTGTAACACTTGGCATTGTGTCCACTCGCCTGACTAATGACCATTACTCAGCAAGGGAGAGTAAGTGGCTCTAGGCTGCTAGAGACCAGGAAAAAGTGGGACCATTTGAGAGGAGGGAGAGAGCTGGAGGCAGGGGAAAGCAGGAAACCAGGACGTGCACGGTCTCTTGGGAGGAAGAGATATTCTAAGGCTGAGTTCAAAGGATGCACAGCTGAAGCTGTTCATAGTTGAGGTTCTGATCTGGAAGTTTGAGGCTTGGGGGAAAAGGTATAAGGTTGTATGCCTAGCACACAGAAAGGAAAAAAAAAAAACACACTAAATAAACGTTTACGGAACAGAACTGATCTCCACCCATCCCCTCCTTCAACCCTGGACCAGATGCAGGAACAGAAGCAGAGATCTTGCCACTGGGTCCAGGCTGAGGATGGAGGGGAGGTAAAGAGACCTAAGCCAGGGCCCAGACTGAGGAAACCATGGGTCAGATCCCCAAAAGCTCTCAGTAGGCGGTTAGCGAATAACCACTGCACACTGATTGGTGAATAACCACTGCCCCCTTGCCCCGCCTTTGCAGAGGATTCTAGAAGCTGGAGTCAGTCAATTTCCTTTCACCAGCTAAGGGAGAGAAGAGTGATGACCTACCGGAAAACGCTCCCATGGATACACAGAAAGCCTGGGACGGAACAGTGCATGAGGTCAGATCCTTTCCTGTATCAGGGGATGGACAAAGAGCTCTCCTGAGGCTCCCCCTATGGCCATTTCTCCCGTTCTTCCTGTGGGGTTCTCAGGTTCTCAAGCCCACTCACCTCCCCAGCTCAGTCTCCCGTGCAGACAGCTTGTTAGAAATGCGGAACCGCAGAGTTAGCCTTGCATTCAAGCCTGAGATGTCCTGCTCTGGGACATCCTCCACCTACTGCCAAGGTAATTTTCCGAAAGTACAGCTTTAATAATATCATACCCCTGCTCAAAACCCTCAGTGTCTCCTCACGGTCTATTAAATCGAGTCCTGTACATGTGTCACCCTGCCTTCAAACATCTTCTACCACTTGGCCCCTATTACCTTCCAGATTCCTGACCACCCAAAACCATCTGTGAAAACCGTGAGTCAGGAAAGTTGAAGCATATCCTGTTCCTGCATCTAGCCCATTGTGCAGTGTGGCGATGAGGTGGAAACCAGTTTTGTCCCATAAATGTTGAGCTAGCACTTTCTGTGTGCTCGGCATGCAACCTGTTCCTCCTTCTCGCCCAGGCCTGAAACCACCAAATCCCCGTTTCCTGGCCTTTGCTCTGTTGTTCCTGTTGCCTGGTGAGGCTTCCCCTCCAACATATCGTATCTTTGCCTCCTGAAATCCCAGGGCAAACCCCAATGCCAGCTCTTGCACAAAGCTCTGTGTGTTACCAACATTTAAGGCAGAGATGACCCAGGCATCCTAGCTGGCACCAGGCCTCTGTATGTGTCTGTGACCAGCCTCAGTTTTCTAACTTAAAAATCAGTGATACTAAAACCTACTTTCAGGGTTGTTGTAATGATCGAATAAAATGGTGTCTCTTTGAGAGTCCTCTAGTACTTTGGACATCTTTGAGGACAGTTATCTCATGGCACCTTATGAAATGCAAATATCAGCATTATCTTTGAAATTTAAAAAAATCTATTCAAATTCATCCTGTAGGAAGTCTAGTGTTCTTCCTTACATTTTAGCAAATTCTCAAGATTTCATGATCTGCTTTCTGCTGGCTCTGAGCTCTCTAATCCTATTTACGTAGCACAGTTTACCATTTCCTCCCAAAATAGACATGAAGGGCTCCATTTCTTTAATTCACCCCCACACACCAACTCCTTCTCCACCTTGCCCCTCAAAACACTAACATCTGGCATGTGTGTTGAATGTCAGGCTTTAGCAAAGGCTTAAGGATGAAGGCCATTTACACGCAAACAAGGCAAGCAATTTATAACGGACTATGAGATATCCTGCTTAAAGTCCCTTCACTGTCCTGCCTCTGGACTTGCTCACTGACCCCTCTCTGGGCAGCTCCAGCCTCCCATCTGCTGTGGGGCACTGTCCTCACATCTCTCTGCATGTGTTCAAAGTCCTGCGGCCCCAGAGCCTCCAGTTACCCCCTTTATTATGCAGAGCAGTTTAGCTTCCTAGTTGAAAATCATCTCATTATTGTGCTCTGCTAAAAAAAACTTCTTCCATGACCCCTGAGCATCTTGGAAGACCTAAAAGAGGCTTTTAATTTTACCTCATTTTTTCTTTTCTTTCTTTCATTTTCTTTGCTTTTCTATTATTTTTTTGGGGGGGTGGGGGCAAGGGGTGGGGAACTCTCCACCATTAATTTGTATCAGTGAAAGTAAGCCTATAGCAAGTTCTTTTCATGTGAATTATAACAACCCTCTTAATAAGACAAAATTTGCTAGTCTGTTGTTTTAAATAGGACATTTAGTTAAATTTGCTTTGGAACTTGCACCATAATCATTTCCCCTTTGTAAACTATGAAGTTCTTGAGTGTGTACAGTGCCTTATTTATTTTGTTTCCTTTGCAATGCTTGGCACCAAGTATGGCAGGGAGTGGGCGTTCAGCAATGTACTTGCTGAGTACACGTGAGGGTTGACTCTAACTTCTTGGCTCTTCCCAGGGCTATTTAAAATGAAAGATTAGATGTGTGAGCCAGCTATGTTAGCCATTGTAGACTGAATATCTTTTTTAATTTCACCCAATTTTAAGCAAATTTCTAGGAAAGAGGTAATATAAGAGACTAATATGTATTGAGTACATATTAACAACATTTATATTCCATTTCCAGAGTCTTTTTATTGTGAGATTAATGTTTAGCAGCTCTGCCCTCAGTATCAATGCCTCTAGGTCATATTCAATTAAAATAAGTAAAATTAGTTGGAATCAAATTTAATGGGATAAAGTGCCAAGTAATCACAACAATGAAAGTTTCATTGATATCATCATTTACAATATGATGTGAATTTTATTTTATTTTTATATTTAATATTTCTATTTTATTTTTTAAATAATTTGTAGGTCTTATTTTTTTTCCATCACCATTTATCTACTCTATGCCCTCTTCCACCTCCACCCACCCCCTTAACATGGTATAAATCTTAAATGTTATTAAATGCATGTAAAATTCTTCATAACAACTGCCTTTTAGCAGTCAGTGATTCATAAATATTCAAACATCAAACACATTTACTAACTCTTCCTGAGAGAAATTTCAGAGAAAGATAGCAGAAACATGTTTTGATGTTTTGTCAACATAAATTTAAAAGATCTATCTACAAGAGTAAACCTTTCAAGTCTTTGTGGCAGTTGTTGTATACATTTAACTAAGGGATGAAACAACAAAAATAAGTGGGGAAGGCACGTAGACCACATTCTCTTACTTCTTGGTCTTGGCAGTGCTGACTGAAGTGTTTGATGAATAGAGATTTTTTTAGTACTAGTTGCAATGTATTCATTGATTTCTTAAGAACTCAGAACATGGTTTTTTATTGCCACACACTTCCTATTCAAATAGCTGAATACTTGTTCAAACATTTATATTTCAGTTTAAAAGTTCAAACACACAGTTTCTAGATGGGTTTCTTTTCTGAGTAGTTAGGTGGTTTCAGGCTGCTCATCCAGGTATGGCATCATAAAAACTTGCTGTATTAACCATGTATATATATTATTCTCTTTGAAACATCAATATTATTATACAGTAAGAACAGTAACTATATAAGAAGTTAGATTCATTTTGTCTACTGAGGGGCATCCATAATTTACTGTACTTGCAAAATCAGATTGGTTTCCACAAAGTGGTTTTTATAATCACAGAATTTAATATAAAACAACTTGGATTATTCTAGAGGTTATCTATTGCTCTCATATTAATAGAAATTCTATTAGAGAAAAGAAAGATGACTAGATATGCTATAGTAATATAAGAGTTTGAGCCAAAACCGGTTTGGTTCAATGGATAGAGTGTTGGCCTGCAGACTGAAAGGTCCCAGGTTCAATTCCAGTCAAGGGCATATCCCCAGTAGGGGATGTGCAAGAGGCAGCTGATCGATGTTTCTCTCTCATAAACGTTTCTAGCTCTCTAGCTCTCTCCCTTCCTCTCTGTAAAAAAAAAAAAACAAAAAAACAACACACACACACACAAAAAAAAAAAACACAATAAAAATATGCCAAAACTGGTTTGGCTCAGTGGATAGAGCATCGGCCTGCAGACTCAAGGGTCCCAGGTTCGATTCTGGTCAAGGGCATGTACCTTGGTTGCGGGCATGTCCCCAGTAGGGGGCGTGCAAGAGGCAGCTGATCGATGTTTCTCTCTCATTGATGTTTCTAACTCTCTATTCTTCTCCCTTACTCTCTGTAAAAAATCAATAAAATGTATTTTTTTTTAAAATGCCATGGATTTCTTGGCCTTAATTTTTTAAAAAAGAGTTTGATACTAATATTTTGTCAGTTCAAACAGTTATATTGGTCATTGATGATTATAATCATTAAAAACATTTATTAAACAAAGTAGAGGCCTGTGGCAATATTCATGCAAAAATAGGCTTCCTTCCCCTGGCTTCGCTCCTGGCCTCCCCAGACCCTGCAAGTCCTCACTCCCTGCTGGAGCACCTCTCCTGTAGCTCCCTGCCCACCCACCTCATAGCAGGGGTCCTGCCCCTCCCAGCCACTCTGTGCCTGCCTATGCAAATTAATCCACCATCTTTGTCAGATTAATTTGCAAACTCACTCCTAATTGGCTGTGGGTGTAGCAGAGGTATGGTCAATTTACATGTTTCTCTATTATTAGGTAAGATATTTATTGAGTACCCACTATGAACTTGATAGGTGACTCTTTTAATGGGGGCTTTTGATCTGATATTCAGGCTGTGGGAGGACAATTTACTCTGATGGGGAATCTAAGATGATGCATCAACAGATTGTGTGTCTCTTATTAAACTCTCCCTGTTTGGTACCTTACAATGATCTTCTGTTTGTAGTTGTTAAACGATTGTTCTATCCCCCCATGAATAGAGAGCCTCTGATAGCTAGCTAAATCCGGGCTTATTCTCAAACCAGTTAAAGGTAGAGAGGCTTTAGTAAGCCTGGGTAAGGCACCCATTAGTATAGAAAATTTGAGATGAAAAAGGCCTACTCCTAAGATTAATGGTTGCCAGGCTATGTTTCAAAACACCTGTTTGCACTTCCACAGACAAAGATTTGGATTTTGTCCATATCTTTACTATCAATTAAGCATCAGTGTTATCCTGTGATGATTCTTATTTTTGGTTGCTGTTATATGGCTTTTAATGATCATAAATGTATTGTTAAATATGTTTATGAGTAATTATAAATGACTTTTAGTTGAATACATCATTGTTAATTTAGCGTATATCATGTGTTTGCATCAGTTTTAATTCGGGCCCATCACTTTTGAATACCAATGCCAAATGACACATACTCCTGAGAAACACCCCAAATTTGCTGTATGGTAACATTAAAGTTAATCTGTAATTTAACCTTGTGTAAGTGCATAGGATTCCTCGGAGCCTCCTTTCTATCAGCTGGATGTGACATTTCAGGACTTGCAAATGAATTCCCTTCCAAACATATCAAGTGTTCAAGAGAACAAGTAAAGGTGTGTATGAAAGCCACAAGTCTGAGCTCTCACAGTTACCTGGCACATCAGCTCTCCCAGGGCCTGGTTTTCTATCTTTAGGACAGAATACAAAGTTTTTCCTCTGAAATTGCCAAAAACTGGGATGAGTCAGGAAACTAATTTGCATGGCAACTAAGGAACTTGACTGGTATCCCTTTCAGGTAGGTTTCATTGGAAACAGGACAGTGTTGTCATAAGCTGGACTTTGTCCTGAGGCTCAGGAACAGGGTCAGAATCTCACCCTTCCAGTTGGTGAAGGGAAAGGAGAACACAGCCTGATTAGAACATGGGCCAAGCGGTGGATGTTGGACTGGGCTCTATGTAGGGCAGGGGACACCCAGGCTGGAAAAGTAGGAAAAGTCAAAATCACACAGGATAGCCAAATTCCAAAGGTCAGAAGTAAGAGAAGCACCAATACTGCGAGTCTAGTATCAAGATCAAATTCAGAAAAAAGGCAGGTAATATAAGAAAGGCAGAATCAAATATGGTAGAAAGGCTTTGGCCAGGTAGCTCTGTTGGATAGAGCATTCTCTCTCTCTCTCTCTTTTTAAAATATATTTTATTGATTATTTTACAGAGGGGAAGGGAGAGAGATAGAGAGTTAGAAACATGGATGAGAGAGAAACATGGATCAGCTGCCTTCTGCACACCGCCTACTGGGGATGTGCACGCAACCAACGTACATGCTCTTGACCGGAATCGAACCTGGGACCTCTCAGTCAGTAGGCCGACGTAGAGCATTGTCTTGATACATAAGGTTGCAGGTTCAATCCCATATCAGGGCTCATACAAATATCAACCAAGAATACATAAATAAGTGGAACAGATCAATGTTTAATGTAAAGGGGTGCATAAAGGAAGAGAAAGGAAAGAATGGTGTTTCTGACAAGGTTTTAGAATATCAATTGACATTTACAGTTTATATCTAATGGTTTGCTATGGGGACTGACAAAGTTTCGGTGGCAAATGGGCATGCGGATCAGCAGAGTTTAAACAGCCTGAGGAAAGCAAACAGGTAAAAGAGAAGTCAGTTATTATATTTAAGCCCAGACTGATTTTCCACATTTTTGGTTCAGCTCTTCAAGCATGGGAGAACTACTGCCCTACACTTCCCCGCAACTAAGAGTAGGGGCCTTGCCCTTTTCTCTTGAAAGTGTAAATATTCTGGGTCGTTGAAAGAGTGGAGGGGGTTCTGCTTGGGTAATCACATGGGAAGTAAACTTGGGTGGGCTTCGCCGTGCTGGGCAGTACTGGGTATAAATAGGGCAATGGCTGGTTTGGTCCCTGTGTCTAGGCAAGATGCTTCTCTGGTGAAGCCAGGGGTCCTGAGACTTGTGCCTATTGAGACCTCGAACAGTGACCCTCTTGGTCTACTCACCCTGCTTTTCTGGAGCAATGGCCCCCAGCCTTCTAGGCTGCTTCTTTAAGGATCAGCTCCCAGACTCCCTAGGGGCCCTCTGGTAGGCTCCACTCATCAGAAAATCCCTCTTGCACCACATCTTGTTTCCCTCTGAAGCCCTCTGCCCCTTCATGTTGCCTTCTTCTCTTGTGCCATTTTCACAACAGACTTTCATCATTTAGAAATCAGCTTGTTAATTAAAAACTGAAAATGCAGTTCTCCTTGAGAGCAAGAAGAACTTAATTCCAAATCCTCCCTGGAAGTGAGGTGAAATGTTTGCATTCCATCCTTTTGTGCAGACAGGCAAGGGAAAACAAAACTTGCAAAGTAAGCAGTCTGAAAACTCACAAGCCACTGCAAAATGTTCACATAAAAGGGGATCAAAGGCCATTAGAGGAGAACCAGACATCCTCACACCAGGAACAGCACCAAGCTGGAACTCAGAGCTGGGGGGTGGGGTGGGGAGGTACATAGTTATAAAGTTCAACACAGGAAAGGAAAGAAATTAAGTAGTATGTAGGGTGTCCCCCACAAATGTACACACACACTTTGAATAAATATAAAGGCAGTGTTTATTAAAATGCATTTCATTTTCAAGATTGAGCTATCAGCTATTAAAGTATATATACATTTTTTGTGGCATACCCTGCATATTAGTCTCTTCTATGAAACTAAATTCCTCAGTGATGGTGATCGTGCTCTTCAACTTTCTGTTCTCAGCATCTAGTACAGTCATTAATACATAGTAGGTGATCAATAAATGTTTACTTGAAATGAACTAAACTTACCAGTCTGTTTTCATGACAGGATTATAGTTATGTACAGTGCCCCCAGGATGTCTTAAAAGCCCTGCACATCTCAGGTAACTCTTGAACCTTTAGAATAGCAATTTTCAACTGATATGCCACAAGATTGTTTAAAACATGCAATACCCAGCTGTTTAGTCAGAAACACTGACCTCCTCTTTTCCCTTAGGTTGTCAAATAAAATAATGACAACAGCCAACACAACAATAGCTGTTCAGCATGAATGAATAAAATATTATACTTATTTTTTGTCAGATAGGCAGAAAATAATAATAATATTTTTGGTGTGCCACAGAATTTTAGTAATTAATACTTGTGCCATGAGATGAAAAAGGTGGAAAAATCACTGCTTTAAATGGTTAGAGACATATTGAAACATAAATAAGTGTATATTGATGAATGTCCTAGACTGAGAGGAAGACAAATAGAAAGAAAATAGGTGGAAAAGTTCCTGGTTGTAAAAAAACAAACGGTGACTCTCCTATTCCAAAGCTAATCACATTAAACAATCCCGTTAACATTAGTTGATCTTTTTAGAGCATATTTAGAAACATCGAGTTACATTCTTATTTTCAGAAAACTTCTCGAAATGATTAAAGCAGAGGAGAAGGGATTACCAAGGGGAAAATGGCAAGTCGATTCTGGAATCTGGCTGTCATGGAGAACCAGGCCATCGCTCTCCGCCAAGGCTCAGCCTGGCCAGCCAAGGATTTGAATCGTGGGAATATTGTTGCTGCTCTGTTGTTTCTAATTTATTATGGTAAGGACATTGAACGTGAATTTCTACCATTGAAAGTTTTTAGGTGCATAATATAACATTGTTAAGTATGCTGTATGGCAGATCGCTGGAACGTATTCATCTTTGGTAACTTTCCTTTTACCTTTACCTGCTTTTCCTCACTGTCTTTCATTTACTTTTGCCTTGGCCATCACTTCTAGTTCCATTCATTTCCCCATCTCCAGTGACCTAATCTCATTAACTGTCACAGGTCCTGTTCTACCTGCCAAAGTATTGGTAATCAGAATACATTTCCCTCCTGAAGGAGCAGTCAAGAGCCAAAGAAGAAACTGATCTTATTTCTTACCACTGCAGGTCTGTGTAGGGCAATTTTTCTATATATTGTATTCTGGGAGTATTCTGTTTCTCTCTTAAACCATGTACCACACTGCATTGCATTCGTAGTGAATGTCACCCTCACTAGCTTTTTACAACTTTAAAGGCAAGACATCTTTTCTTCAAATCCTCAGACTGAGCATAGAGCCTGACATTCAGTAACTATTTAGTAATTGACAAATGGAAGGAAGAGAAGGGAGAGATCAGAAGGGAACAAAACAAAAAAGGAAGGAGATGAAAGAAGTTAGTGAATTGTACTCATAAAAGAGAAGAGGATACTAACTTTGTGGAAGCCAATTACTCATAGGCACTCTTACAACAAAGTCACTGTACTATTCCTCAGTCTGTCACTTGAAATGACCTGGCTCATTTGGGAGTGTGTCTTAAGTTAACCTCACATGCAAGATATGTGCCAGTCTGCAGATTAAGGGAAAAATTAAAGCAACTACTTGTTTGTTAAGGGCTCCAAATCCTATAAATAAAACCACCAACAACCAATACTAAGTCAAACTAACCAAACAACCAACTTCACTTTTGTTTTCAGTCAATTTCAGAAAATTTGTGGTTTTGACTCCTTAGGTACATTTCTCTTTGTACATGTAATACTTATTTTAATGACTATCTTTCTCATAAATAATCCTTTGAAAATTATTCACTGTGAGTAACTTATTTGGTTTATTGAGTTACTTTAGTAAAATAACTTTGTGTTCTTATATCAAAATATTATTCCAGGAAACATGGGTAGTGTGGATCTTGGGCCCATGGAGACTGAATCTGAGTGTGCTTATTGACTTCTTGTTGAACTGACCTTTATGAGTTTCCTTATTATATGTCATAGGAAGTAGCATACATTTTATAGCTTTTAGCTGAAATAACTTATCTTGGTAAAACCAGCTTTGCTACTATTCAAGCAGAACATTTTCACAATGAGATTTTTTTTAATTAAAGGAAGTGTAAATCTATTTTTTAAATAATCCAAGAAAGTAATTAAACTTGTCTTCTATCTTGAAACTTAATTGTGGTCTATCTTTAAAATAATTACATAAGGCACATTAAAGATTGATGTCCATTTTACAATATCAATGCAATGGGTACATTTCTGAGGGGAAAAAAAAATTCATTCAACAAGAAAAAATCTGACTACACCAATAATCTGGAAGAAACTGATAAAGCTGACAAAAACAAAAACAAAACCCACAGCCCAAATACATCAAATAGTTTTTATAGATGAATCATTCCCATGATAAATTGAAAAGGTTAATTTGGAGACTTAAATATAATCTTGGCAATTGTAAAATGCCAACAACAGCAAGATGTGAGATTAAGTGACAAAGAGAAACCCAATCTAAAATAAATCTCTAGTTAGTTGTACTCATTTTCTGCCAGTTATAGTATATATGGTTTAAAAAGTAAAGTCATTTTGTATAGTTTATTCACTATAGTGAAAAACAGTGGACACTTCCATTAGGAAGTGGAATATAAATAATTCTCCTCTCATTAAATCTAGTCTGGCCTTATAATACCTATATTCAATAGAATGCATTGAAATGATAATGCATAAATTCTGCCTTGATGGCTTAGAATGATGGCTTTTCAGATGCTTCCTTTAAACATGCAACTATCATCCTGTAAGAAGCCTGAACAAATGGGAATGCCATGAGATGCTGCAGGAGATACCCCAGATGAGCTTCTAGATGCCTGCCAGCATTAACGGCTCCCCATGTGAGGGCGTCACCGTGGACATGCAGCCCAGTCATGCCTTCAGATAACCGCACATGAAAGATAATTGCCTAGTCAAGCCCTTCCCAAATCCCTGACCCACAAAATCATGTTTTGTGCCACTCAATTTTGAGATAATATGTTCTGCAACAATAGATAGCTAAACCACCTGCCCAGACCCAAATCTCAATTCTAAGAAGCAACCCCCCACCCCTCACCCCTGCAAGTTCCTATATGGACCAGTGGAACTACTACTAATGGAAAGATCAAATGACAGTCCACCAAATGCAGATTTAGTGATTAGAGGTTAAAGGCTACAAGTGATTTTGTGATACCAGCCTGATCTCCTTAAGAGGCAAACTGGACCAGCTAACTCTAAGGATGCCTCATCACAGACTTACACTACACCAGGCCCCTTACAGTGAAACCAGGGGACAGTACAAGGAATCCTGTCCATTGAGACCCCTTCTCTCACAGTCAAGAAATCATGCAAGCTGTCTCTATCTCCCACCCACCCACCCGCCCCCAAACCTCTCCATGACATCTGGGTGAAGGCCAGGGAAAAGAATATGCAATATGAAAGGCTGAGCATTTAAGTGGGAGACTAAATTACTTAAATGATTACACTTTACCAGAAAGATCCTAAGATAATTGACAAAATTAAATTCAACCCATGCTGCTACTGAGGAAGATTATATTCATTAGAGAAAATTAAAAAGCCACTTATAATGTTTAAAAAGTTTGATCCAATTACTCACATACCTGTATTGAAATAAGTGTGTGGTTGTTTGTTTGTTTGTTTGTTTAAAGAGATCACCATAACCGGTTTGGCTCAATGGATAGAAGGTCGGCCTGTGGACTAAGGTTCCATTCTGGTCAAGGGCCAGTACCTTGGTTGTGGGCACATTCCCAGTAGGGGTTGTGCAGGAGGCAGTTGATAGATGTTTTTAACTCTCTATCCCTCTCCCTTCCTCTCTGTAAAAAATCAATAAAATATATTTAAAAAAATAAAAAAGCAATAAATTGCTTGGCCAGTGTGGCTCAGGAGGTCATGGTTCAATTTCTTATCAGGGCACATGCCCAAGTTTTGAGCTTGATCCCTGGTAGAAGCATGCAGGAGGCAGCTAATCAATGATTCTCTCTTATCATTGATCTTTCTTTCTCTTCCTCTCTAAAATCAACAAAATCATATATCTATATTTTTGTTATCTTTTAAATAAATAAGTTGATTTTAAGCACTAAATTGGTATTGGTTGTTACCCTTGCTGTATGAACCCAAAATCGCTAAACACAGGCCAGGCTTTTTTTGTCCATAGGGTTTACAGAATGGTAACAGCTTCAAGCCTAGGAGGAAATGGATGTGATAACTAATAATGTATGTTTAAAATAATTATTTATATCTTAAAGAATATTCTCCCTGATTGTTTGAATTATTTAAACAAAGAACAGGAACAAATATAAATGATCTAGATCTTAACTGATCATGTTTGTCATTGATAATAGCTGCCATTAGTAAAACATCAATTAAATAGCAATCTTTTTCATTCATTATTCATTTTCTCTGGTACTTGCACTGGCCAAATAGAGTATCCCATTTTACAGAAGAAGGCACTGAGCTTGGGAGTATAAACTAGCCCAAGATTACTTGGCTAATAATTACCAGAATTAGACTTCAATCCAAGTGTATTTGACCTCAAACTAGAACTATTCTGTTTCCATTACAACTGGGTACCTTTCTATTGCTGTAGCCATTAAGATTGGTTTATATCCATTTTTACTTTACATGTTTTTAGTTTTTAAGATTGTATAGAGATAACCTCTAAGTATCCCTGGAAAGTGAAATATTGACAACAGCATGATTGTCAAAAATAATAAGTATGATTTAGGATTAAAATGAGAAAATACTTCTCAAAACAGAAAACTTCTAGCACTTAAGCACCATGGAAGCTTATAGAACCCATGACACTAACATATTTTCATGGCCAGGTAATGGGGGGATAACAATACTAATATAGGGTATAGAAGTAGAATAAAGGACAGATTACTTTGTTTTATTTTTGTTAAATTAATAGTTTAAGAAGTTGAAGTGTTTGGAGATGACTCTGCCCACGTGCAAAGTTTTTGCGTTAAAAAACAGTGCCAATAGCAAGCAGTGTGCTTCAGCATTTTCTACAACCACCTCTGCATGCTTTAGTATAATGAAGAATAAGGAAACCATTTGACTTTTTTCATGTTAAAAATTCAGAATAGCCCTAACCAGTTTGGCTCAGTGGATAGAGTGTCGGCCTGCGGACTGAAGGGTCTTGAGTTTGATTCCAGTCAAGGGCATGCATGTGCCTTGGTTGCGGGCACATCCCCAGTGCGGGGTGTGCAGGAGGCAGCTGATCTATGTTTCTCTCTCATCGATGTTTCTAACTCTCTATTCCTCTCCCTTCCTCTCTGTAAAAAAATCAATAAAATATATTTTTTAAAAATTCAGAATAGTCAAAACCTGTTTGGCTCAGTGGCTAGAACGTCAGCCTGTGGATTAAAAGGTCCCAGGTTTGATTCCTGTCAAGGGCATATACCTTGGTTGCGGGCACATCCCTAGTAGGGGGTGTGTAGGAGGCAGCTGATTGATGTTTCCTTCTCATGATGTTTCTAACTCTCTATCTCTTCCTCTCTGTAAAAAATCAATAAATTATATTTTAAAAAATCAGAATAGTAGAAGCACAATAAATTAAAAGTATTCACAAGGGAAACTTAGAGGAAAAATTGCCTTACATAGTGTAAGCAATAAACATCTGTTGGTTGGATTTTCATTTAGAGAAAAGTGCTTTTCATTTTGGTTCATCTCTCCTGAGAATTCTACTTATATAATGAGTTGACTTACTTTTACTGTGCCAACAATTTCGTTAAGATTACTATGCCTTTGCTCCTGATGAACCTCAAGGTATCTTACGGGAATCTTAAATTTACGTGGCATTTTCTATCTCATTATTAAACCACCAATTTACAACTGCAACGTCCACAAAAATAATAATTTTATGATTCTCTCTGATACAGGTAATGAAAATAGATACCATTGGTAGTGTAGTATAAAGAATACCTCATATAGTTTTTGGAGGCTACACCGTATTTTTTTTAAAGTTAATTGATTATGCCCTGTAGGATGACTCCAAAAGAGGAAAAGAAATAAGATTCATATTAAGTTGCATAGTTGAAAATTGCTAACAGAGTAAATCTTAAAAAGTTCTCATCACAAGAAAAAAATTGCAGCTGTTCAGTGATAGATATTAACTAGACTTAGTGTGGTGATCATATTGCAATATATACAAATATTAAATCATTATGTTATACACCTGAAACTAACGTAATGTTCTAAGTCGATTACATCTCAACAAGAAAAAAAAGTTTTTAAATTCACTTACAAGTACATTTTCAAAAGGCAAAAGACATTGAAAAAGAAAAAAGTGGTTGCTAGGGGCTGAGAGGAGAAGGCACAGTTAGTACAAAGGGGCAGCAGAAAGGAACTTGGGGTGCACAGAATGGCTCCCCATCTTGTTTTTGGTGGTGGTTACATGACTATATACATTTACCAAAACTCATAGGAGTATATATCAGAAACAGTACATTTTACTGTACGTAGTTTATTTTTAAAACTTAAAGATTTCCAATTAAAACACGGTTGATATTTGTGGGCAGTAACCAACTGTGTGATCTTACCTGGAAGCCAACCTCTTTGAATGTGTAGCTATATCACATAGAACATGTGTTTTTAAATAGCTTTCTCATGATGTCGCTTTCTAAAATTGACATGTCTAGAAATGTAAAGGAAAGAAAATAGACTTGACCTCCAAGAGCCCATGTGTTAAATCATTTCGTTCCCTTTAAACCTGGAAATATCAATTTAAGTGACAGCCGTAGAGAAAGACCTCTTTCACTTGTGAAACTGTCAAACCCTCTAGCACCAAGCCCACCCAGGATCCAGCCAGAGGCCTAGAAGGTCTCCTATCCGCTTCATCCAGGCCTCCCTGATTTTCTGAGCTCCTGCCTCCCCGGAGGATGTGTTTGTCTGGAAGGGCTCTCCCCAGACCCAGGCTCCTCCCCACTTTGGGGAGTGGGTCAGGGGGGCTGAGGCTGTGGCTGCTACCTGCAGGGCGCAGCCTCCGGTTGCTTCTTAATAAGCCCTTACCTAGAGGGGGTGGGGGGCGGGTATCTAACTTGATTGTTTTTCTTTAGAACATGTGGTACTCTTTGTCCTGGAGATGGTCTTGGTCATCAACAGGAAAACTCCTACTCTCTGTCCTAGGAAAGCCTCACAGAGCAATAAGACCACAGGAAGAGAACCGCTGAACATCCTGCAACACATGTGGCCAATTCAGTGATGGCCTTTGGCAGGGAACTGGGAGGGGGAGGAAGGACAGTGCAAGGAGGATCCGGGCTGCTGCACATGGCTGACAATGAGGCCCCTGGAGTGAGTGCTCCCTGAGGAGAAGCTCAGGCAGTTCCTTTCACACTGGCCCAAGATGCTCCACGGGTGTGTTCCAGTACATGCATGAAGTGCTGGACAGGGAGGAGAGCCTGCAGGCTATAAGGAGCAGGGTTATTTGAGGAATGGGAGGCGACAGTAAAAGGATAGCACATGTGGACTGAGAAGGGAATTTCAGAATCCCAGAACTTGCAAGTGAAACAATCGTGTGATTATTTCAGGTTGCCACGGAGGAGTGGAGCTGGAGCTTGCAGAGTGAAGAGAGCCACACTAGGAGATGATGGTATTAACTGGCTTTTCATACCATTTGTTCATTTATTTATCCAACAAACTCTTGATGAGTACTCTATGCCACATATTAGGCCTTGGAGCTATGGCAGGCAGTGAACAAATATTTACTGGTAAATGCAGGGATGGTGGCTGGGGAGATTTAATAAACAAGTAACAAAGGCACTGTAAGTGATTTTGGTGTTGAGACTGTCTAGATCTTGAATCCCAGATCCAGACACTTAATAGCAATGTGACTTATCAGTTACTCATCCCATTTGTGCCTCCGTTTCCTCATCTGTCAAATAAAAATGCTAATAGTGTCTACTTCATAGCGTTGTTGTGATTAATGCAGTAATTAGCGTAAAGTTTTAGAACAGCGCCTAAAACATAGTCAGTACTCCATAGTTATTAGCTATTAAAATATAAAAGGATACATATTTTAAAGTCAGGTAGTAAAAAGTGCTATACAGGAAAATAATTCAGATAGGGGCTAGCGTGCGGTATTGAGGTTATTTTAGATTACCGTATTTTCCGGAGCATCAGATGACTGGGCGTATAAGACGACCCCCAATTTATCCAGTTAAAATATAGAGTTTGGGATATACTCGCTCTATAAGACAATACCCAGCGTATAAGATGACCCCCGACTTTTGGGAAGATTTTCCTGGGTTAAAAAGTCGCCTTATATGATGGGAAATACGGTAGGTGTTGAGGGGAGGTCTCTTTGAGGAGGTGATATGGGAATGGGGATCTGAGTGGCAGAACAGGCCACGCAAAGGTCTGCGGGGAAGAGCAGTTTAGGTGGCAGGAAGGAACACCTTCAGTGCCTGGGGAAGGAGGAGGAGAAACGGGGCTGCAGACAGCTGTGAGCCAGCCCCTCCTCCCCCGTGCTCCTCCCATCTGTGCCTGTGGAGGACAGGCCACCTGCGGGGCGCTGATCACCGTGGCAGGCGCCCTGCTGGGGTGCGCAGGTGTCTCTGTGGCAAACTGAACATTTTAGAGAGAGGGAAATGCGTGCTTAATGGCATGTTACATTTGTATCTATATAAAACACTACTACTGTTCAGTTAGAAAACAGTCACCGCTCCACAGTCCCTCACCTTTTTTAAACAAAGAATGGTAACCCAGGACCCATCACAGTGTGTGTGTGTGTGTGTGTGTGTGTGTGTGTCCCCTATTAAAGCCTGTGGTCAAATGAATACATGTTGACGCTAAGGGGCATAGATAAACACTATAAACAGTCTCATGTGAGTTAGGATTTTTTGCCTCCGAATGAGGCACGTCAGGTTTTGCTGCCAGAGAGTTAAAAAAAAAAAAAGCTTAGGCTTTACAGTGCTTTTTTTATTTATTATTATTATTTTTTTTTTGAATTCCAGATAAAAGACTGTGACCCTGTAATAATATGCAGGATCTGCCCTCTGGGGAGCCGCAGGTAGGAAACAAAATAAAAACCCAAACTGGAAAATCCGGATCCCTCTTGCCTTGGCTGCTGTTTTTGAGACACTTCCCATTGGCTACGCATGAATTCTTGTTAAGTAAGATCTTCTCCTCGAGATGCCTCCAGAGTTCCCTGGGTCAGGGGCGCACCGGGCGGTGCAGGCGCGGCTCGGCCAGCGGGAGGAGCCAGGGTTTATGCATAAACCGCGAGCACCCCGCTCCCGGTGCCAAGAAAACGTGTCCCTTTCCCCCCCAAGCCAGCAGATGTTCGCAGGTAAACACGGGGCTCACCACCAGGATGCGGTGACGTCACGGGCCCCAGTCTGGGGGAGAGTTTCCGTACGGGAGGGTGTTGGGTGCTCACAGCCCTTCCGAGCACCCACAGCCGCGGATTTATGCTCAGACACTTGGGACATCAAAAGGGCACGAAGGGGTCCCATAACCTGCACCACGTCCCCTTTGGATCAAATACTTATGCGACGCTGAGTGCCAGAAGCTTCGAAATAATATTACACTTGCAACCCTTATCTCCGGGTTCTCGGGCTCTTTAGGAGCCGCACGCTGTTGCCGCCGGATCCCGCCTTCTCCGGGGCCCCGGCCCGGCTCGGCTCGGCTCGTCCCG
Source organism: Lasiurus borealis (assembly GCA_004026805.1). Classification (NCBI taxonomy): domain Eukaryota; kingdom Metazoa; phylum Chordata; class Mammalia; order Chiroptera; family Vespertilionidae; genus Lasiurus; species Lasiurus borealis. The sequence goes on from PVJN01011507.1 coordinate 47,020, forward strand.
CCGAGGAGAAGGAGGAGGACGGGTCGGGCCGCGCCGCCAAAGGCTCCGGCCGCCAGGGGGCGCTGCGCCCTCCTCTCCCGGAGCGGCCGGCCGCCCGCCCGGTGGGTGTTCCCTCTCTCTGCCTCTCGCGCTCTCTCCTCGCGGCCTCACATCCGGGTCTGGAGCGCGGCCGCTGTCAGTGTCGGTGCGGCGCGTCGGGGGCCGGGCCGGGCGCAGTCAATGGCGGCGCGGGGAGGCGGGGCGGCGGCCGCGCTCAGCCCGGAGACCCCCAAACTTTAGGCTCGGAGCCCCCGCAACTTTCTGGGAAAAGCGGCCGCCCGCTCCGGGGGGCCGGGGAGGCGTGGACGGAAGGGGAAGCCGAGGCCGGCGAGTCCAGGTCCAGGGGGGCGGGTGGGGAGGGAAGCGGCCGCGGAGCCGGGGAGGCTCGAACCCGCGGCGAAGGCGTGCGGAGTCCGCCCGAGCCTCGCGCCGCCGCGCTCCCCCCCCCGCCTCCTCCCCGCGGGCCCCGAGCGGAGCCGCGCGCGCTGCTGGTGCTGCTGCTGCGGAGCCCGGGGCTGCGCGGGCCTCGCAGGGCGGCGGCGGCGGCGGCGGCGGCCGGGCGACCTCCGGGCCCTGCGGCTCGGGCGCCCCCCGCGCGCGCTCCAGGCCGGGCTCCCGGGGGCTCCGGGCCGCGGAGGGGAAGCCGGGCCGCGCGCGCGCGCCGCCCTGCGGTCCCCGGGGCCGGGCCCCGCGTGTTGCCTGCGGGCGGCCGGCGGCGAAGATGGAAGGCTTAACGCTGAGCGACGCGGAGCAGAAATACTACTCGGACCTCTTCTCCTACTGCGACATCGAGAGCACCAAGAAGGTGGCGGCCAACGGGCGGGTGCTGGAGCTGTTCCGCGCCGCGCAGCTGCCCAACGACGTGGTCCTCCAGGTGAGGTGGCCGCGCCGGCTCCGTCTCCGCCGCCGCCGCCGCCCTCGCCGCGCCCGGGGCCTGCCGGCCTCCGAGCGGGGGTCCTCCCCGGCCGCGCGGGCCTCCTGCCTGCCACGGCCGCCGCGGGTGGGAGTGGTGGCTGCCGTCTCCCGGACGGACGGACGGACTGACGGGCGGACGGCGGTGGGCAGGTTCCCCCCCAACACACACACCCCCCTCACCCCCGCCTCCGCCCCGGCTGCTCCGTCCGCGGCCGCAGGTGCCGGGCCGCCGCGCTCGGCCGGGCGCGGGGCGGCGGGGGAGCGGGGGTCGCCGCTCTTAGAGGCGGAGAGTCAGCCGAGCAGAGCGGCCGGGCGGCCGGGCGGGCGGGCGGGCGGGCGGGCGGGGGTCGGTCCGTTCTCTCCGAAGAGCCCGAGGCCCGCGTCTCGCGGCGGCCCCTGCGAGCCTGCGATTGATTTGCAGCCCCGGGAAGAGCCGCTTCGGCGGGAGAGTCCGGCCGGGGTGGCGGCCGCGTCTGTTTGAGTCGTGGGTCTTGGTCTTTGCAGGGTAGTCATGTCATCGGTAGAGATAAAATTGTGTTGTTGTTGTTGTTGTTTTTTAATTTTTGAATTAACTAAGCAGACACGAGATGAAGTGGGTCTTAATAGATTTGGAAATGGGAGAAGCAGGGTTTCCAAAAGAAGTTAAATTCTTAGGGAGATTTATTTAAAAAAAAAAAATGTGAGCTCCCAGCCAGTGATTCACAAGAAGATCTGGGGGGGAAAAGAATGTACAATTAACCGTGGAACGTGTGGCCGGTGTCAGCGAGACAGGTTTCCGATTGGCGTTGGGAGAGACGTGTGGGTTTGGGTGGAGAGGGGAGTATTTATTGATTGAGCAGCTGGGGGGTCAGGGGTGTTGATTTGCCTCCATCTGCAGTCCCGGAGGAGCCGGCAGAGCGAGTTTTAAGCTTTATCACATCCGTTTTGTTTTGTTTTGTTTTGTTTTATTTATTTTTTTTTTTTTTAAATAACAGGCTTCCTAGAAGTTCTTATCTAATGTATGTGGTGGGCATTGATGCTCCTGCTGGATGATTCACAACTGCTAGTCAGAGTCTGTCTAAAAACAGCAAATCAGGAGCAGGTTTGCAGCTTTCATCTTTACGATGGTTGAAGCGAAGTTATCACAATCTCCCAGGACTTAAAAAAGCCCAGTGCAGAGGTAGGGTGCAGGGTACCGCAGGGAGCACCGGTTCCGGAGGTTTGAGGCCTCTGGGGCTTTGATACCATTCGGTTGTTAACTGAGGCTGTGACTTGGGGCCAGGCACTTTCCCTCTTCCAGCACATGCAGTGAGAGTCAGGTTCTTCCAAACAAAAATTCACACAGGCCTCTCTTTTAGAAGTTACCTGTGCAGCAGTAATTGTGACTAAGATGAATGACTTTTTTTTTTGCATAATCTTGTATGTCTCATCTTGCTTTTCTTAAAATCTCGGGAGGAAAAGTTGGGTGTCTTACATACCAGCAGTTAGGAGTCTCAAATTCATGTTGCCGAACAGGGAGTTTTAGGCTTTGGCTGCCACAGTCTCTGTCCCATGTTCTTCTTTGTTTTTTACAACCCTTTAAAAAAAAAAAGTAAAAACCAGTCTTACCTCAGGGGCACACAAAACAGGCCTATAGTTTGCTGACCCTGCTAATGACTGTTAGTTGCAGTGTGGGGTATATATATGCTCTTCCTATGGCTTTGGTCTGGTCAGAACATGGTCTTTTTGTAGAAATAAAGCACACTTTCAACTCATTTAGGAACTGAAATTAAGGAGAAACTTCCCATGTTATATTTTGGTTTATGTCCTGGTGGGGAACCTTTTTTTCTGCTAAGAGCCATGTGGATATTGATACCATCATTCGCTTAATATAATTAACTTAATATAAACTTTAAGTTGCTATAAAAAAAAACCTCTTAGGTTTATTGAATTTCAAATCCCACATACGGTTGCCTTGGCAGGGCCAGACCAAATGATTTCTCGGGCCTTTCTTGACCCAGGGGCCAGCTGTTCCCCACCCATGGTTATATCTTTGGGCTGGGGGAACTAAAATAATCTGACTCATTTATTTAGGACTTTAAATGTATTATTTCAGATAGACAAATTTGTTAATTAACCTTTGTTTAAAATATGTTTAATTCAATTCACATATTTTCATGTTTTGCTCAATTTTATTAACATTGAAAAATATCTATTGCCTTTTTATATAAAGAGAGAGCTTAAGTAGCATAAATATTCAGGATTTAATTACAAGTTGGAAGCCATAAGAAATCCCTACAGCGGAATTCTTGCAGTAACATACTGCAGTGGCATTCAGGGTATCTTGAAGGCAGTTTACCTAAAAATTGGCTTAAGGGAGTTTGAGATTGAAAATATCGTCCTCCATTGTTTACTAAGTAGAAAGCATTTGGGGAAACTCACATACTGTCGAGTTACCTCCCTAACACTGGTTGGGCATTGCACGGTATCAGTAGGATAAGAAGCTCTCAGGGACCTTGTAAATTATAGGAATATACATGTGTAACATAAAGCAAAATATGAATACCATAAGAGAGGTACAAAGGAAGTATGATCAGAAAAGGCTTCTTAGTTCTGATGGAGTTTAGTGTGGAGGAAGAGCAGTGGGATTAAGAAGACTTCTAGACCGAGAAAAAACATGACTAAAGGTGGAAAGTGTGGGAGCCTTTCCAAGGAGTAGCAGATAGCTTGTACCCAAAGTAGAGTGTGTTTTCCAGGTAATGGAACATAGAATTAGACCATATTAGGAAAGATTATAAGAACAGATGGAAGATTTCATGTTTCAATAGGCAGTAGAACTCATTGGTAGTTTTTTACTTTGAGTGAGGAAGAGAGTAGTAGAGGCTGGGCTTGGAGGCTGGTGCAATGGTCTGGAATGGATGCTAGGTAATGGGCATCCAAACTAGGGTGACAACAGAGGAATAGAAAAGGAGGGGCCGGATGAACAAACAAGGTCTGATATTGAAGGGCTTCTGAGTAGTCACTATGGGAGATGCTTTGTGGGATAATGTTTAATTGAGGCCAGATTATCAAGGCTGGGTGGAGAGCTTTGAACTGTGAAGGCAATAGGTAGTTGTAGATAGAAAAGCAGTGCTTTGGGAGATCTTTAGGAGATCAGTAGAACAGGAGTTAGAGGGAAGAAACTGGAGATGAATTTGGAGACTGATTCTAAGTGCATGTACGAAGTGGTGATCTATAGACCATGGTACTTAAATATAGGAGGTGAGGAGGCATTGGTGAGGACAATTATTTTATCCTCCAGGGGGGCAGTTGCCACAACTGGGGAGAGGGAGCAGTTCTACTGGCATCTGGTGGATAAAAGGGAGAGTTGCTGCTAAACTTCCTACAATACACAGGACAATCCCCCAGCAAATAATTATCTGGCCCCAAATATCACTAGTGCTGAGATTGGACTTGTAATGTGGCAGAAGGACAGAAAAGGAAGCTAGAGATAGAGTACAGATTATGAAGGTAGACTTGGTGATATTTAGATGATATTAAGATGAAAGAAGACTAGGACAAGGATAATTCTCTGTTGGACCCCACTCATAATTAGAAAAGGGGCTAGAAGAGGGCCCAATTTCTAAGAAATAATGAGTTTGATGTTGGCTTTTTTTTGCAGTGTAAATCTCCAGGAGATGGTTGGGAAAAGGTAGAGGGGATTTGTCCACCTAATTGCTGGTTCTTACAGTGAAGTTCAGGTGTTTGGGGTCTCTTTTTCATCACCTAAGTGTCTTGCTTGGGGGCAAAGGACAGCTAGCTCCTCACACTGTGGGCATGCATCTACACATCAGGGCTTTGATTGATGGAGTCATTTTCAGCATTTATTAATAAAGTCGGGAGAAGGCTGAGTCATCTTGGGGAATGAGTCTAGGAACAAAGAACAGAGGGCCCAAAACTGAAAGAGGAATGAGCTGGCATTTATTAAGTGCTTATTATGTTTCTTTTACCAGGCAAGTAATTTTCATGGAGGAATTCATTTGATCCTTGCAACAACTCTGAAGTGGATATTATTTTTGTTTTTTAACTAGGAACTTGATAAGCAGAGAAATTAAATAACTTGTTAGTGAATAGAGTCTCTTTCCTTATCATTATTCCTTGGCACCTCTCAACTCTTTCTTTTTTTAAAAAAATATATTTTATTGGTATCAGAGAGGAAGGGAGAGGGAGAGAGAGATGGAAATCAAGATAAGAGAAAATCATTCATTGACTGCCTCCTGGGGATCAGTGAAAGAGCAACCCAGACATGTGTCCTGACCCAGAATCGAACCGTAACCTCCTGGTTCATAGGTCGATGCTCAACAACTGAGCCACATCGGGTGGGCTCAGCTGTTTTTTACTTTCACAGTTCATGTGATTGTTTTGCCCATAGTTCTTATGAAGACTGGATAGTCTAAATTATTTGTTTTGAGTTATATATGGATTTTTTCCTTCACATAGTAAGTAGTTTTATGTATAATAATGTCTTGAGACAAAGCCACTTAAGAGAAATAGGAAGATTCTTGAAGTTGGTATCATGGGCACACAGATACACAATTTTACATTACTACAACTGTCAAACATCTTAAGGTATGTTCTGACTTTAAGGGTTTGTTTATGATGACAGTATGGCAACACACAAAGCGAATATGAATAGCTAACATACTTTATAGAATTATACTCTACATCAGAAAGGAGCAGAACTCAGAGGGAGAAAAATCTGTCTTTATAGGATTTAATTGTAAGAAATTTTGCTGTCTACTGTGCAAGAAAGTATTCAGAGGTTTAAGAATATTTTTTTTCAGAAGTAATTTATTTTTTTAAAGATTAAGGAAGGTATGCTATTTACTTATTAAACATATAATAAGTATGTTTCTTAGCTTTTGCTTAAAACCTCTGCTGGGAAATGTTTTAAAGCTTCTTACAAACTTTGAATGTGTAATAATTTGATAAAAGTTTCTAGTACTAACTGTTCTTTGTTGAAGGTTATAAACAATGTACCCTATTAATGACACTGAAAAAAATCTTTTAAATCATTTGTGTTTAGCAATATCTTGTTAGACTATTTGAACAATACATTAAGTTAATGGGGGAAAGTGACAAGAATTAAACATAAACCATTTTGTCTTTCTCTTAAATTTGTTCAATTGTAAGAACTACTCATTAGTGATAGGATTAAAATAGGAAACAGAGCCTCATTATGGAAATTATAAACTTAATACAAATAAATGTCAGGTTTGTTATTTTGGAGTAGGCATTATTTTCATTTGTAATTCCTAATCACTGACGAATTATAAGAAACGATAAAAATAATCTTGCCTTAATTAGACACTTTCTTACAGTTGAAAAACCATACACTGTGGAAATAATCACACTTAAGGACTTTATGTAGTGTAATATTTACTTTAAAAATGTCTCTTTTTATATCACATTGTGCTAGGTTTGCTCTTTTTTTTCTTTAACCAAGTCCCACAGTTAGGATCTTAGTATTTTGGGAATTCATGCTAAGTATTTTGATGGAGTAGTAAAAGAGCATGAGAGGTTTGTATAAGGAACACTAAATATGGGGGCAAGTTCCAGTCCTGTCTCTAGCTAGCTTTGTGCCCTTGAACAAATCACTTATTATCTGGGTGTTCTCACTACATGAAGTGATTGGATTGGATTTTCAGACTCGAACCACAACCTTAAGAAAGTGGCTCACAGACTTAAAATTAGTTGCTTCATGATGTTGACATTGGAATTGATTTCTTTTATATTCTTTGGGAGATTTGAGATCCATCGTTCCTAGTTCTTTAAGGTATCTATCTAGATGGCCAATGAGAATTTTAAATGGGTGACAGACTTTGCATTTGCAGTGTTTTCCCTCATATATGTTTCGTTCTCCATGGTCTTTTCTGTGATAGATGCAATTTCATTTTTCTTTTCCCTACTTTACCTCTATGTAAAGAATTTATGTCTGATGG